>JAULBZ010002023.1:0-19862 GCA_032360805.1 Neoturris breviconis
GTTTGATGCTTCTCGTATCCACAATACTGTTTGTGTCTACACACTTCCTTGCAACATAATTGGGGATTTGTGGCTCGTCCGGATTCTCTTGCAAAAATTTGTCTGATTTCTTTTTGGATACATCTATTGAGCATCTATTCAAATTTCATACAGATCTTGGCATACATTTAAACATTTAAGTCTTGGTCCCTAGGCTGCCAGACTACCACATATAACTGAATGATATGGACCTCTTACAGTAAATCGTGTCATCTATTTCCTGCCGTGCGTCACATGTTCATTGCTTATATCCTTTTAATTCCTACACCATTATTTATTTGGGTAACGTTTTCCCCAGATTCTCTAAGATGTACCTTATGTAGATAGCTAATTCTACAGCACTCTCTTCTCCTTTCCATAGAATACAGTTTACAGTTTAAGTTCTTTTAGCTGTTCCCAGTAGTTTAAACCACTGGTTCCTCCCTTTATTTTTCTAACGAATGATTTCAGGACCATCTTAATCATGTGTATTACCCCGGTTTCATTTGGTAACCATAGTTGTGAACAGTAGGCAAAATAGCCTCCAAAGATACTCCTCCACGTCGTGAGTTCAGAGGCTTGCGATACGACACAGCTGTTTCAGTTTTGGATTAAACTAATTTTCTGATTTTCACTTTCAACACATCGAAGTAGTTTATATTATACTAATAATATTAGAGATAATCGTTTAGCTTGGCTGAAAATATTCTGAAAAATCTTTCCTCCACAGCGATGACCGGCTGTTATTTCGAGCCCTAAAATTACGCGGCTTTCTAAACTAACATCATTAGAGATATAACAGCAGATGCGTTACGAGAGGTTTATAAAGATGTCACCGTCGAACCTACTTTAGAATCAATGCCAGGTGAAACGCTTCCACATGGTGCAATTAAGACTTATGACGCAAGATCCGATATTAGCATGAAGAGCTTTTGGCAAAGACAACAAAAGGCATTTGTCGATGTAAGGGTTTTCAACCCAATCGCCCGTAGTTATCTACGCTTTAGTCTCCCAAAAATCTTTAAAGCCATGGAAAACGACAAATACGCAACACTTTTGCAAATGTCGCAACCCAGTGAACGAAGGTTTGAGTTTTAAATATTATTAGAAGTATACTATATACTCATGCTGTGTAGGGACCGTCTCCAAAATTCGTTACCAGGGGAAGAGTGCTGAATCAATTATCTTGCAATTGATTGGTTTTTTCGTCCTGAAGAAACCAATCAATTGCAAGCTCATTGACTTAACACTCTTCATCATAGATTAATTGAATTTTACTTTTTTAAAGCTGCTAAGAATCTGCTTTTGGTAACGAATTTTGGAGATGGCTCCTTAGTCATTCAGATTTCATGTAAGAAAGGAAGTTGCATTGCATTAAATTCTACTTTGAGCAGACAACGGCTCGTTTTTATGTCTTTGAAAATAGGTCTATTAGACCTAGATTTCACTGTGTTTTCTTTCTTATAATACAGGTTGGTGAAAGAAGTGCATTATTTGAGAAAGTATACGCAATATTCCTTGGAGTATTATACTTTGATTTGTTACAGGTGCTCTGCATACAATTTAATAGCGAAGAAAGACTAACAAAAAACGAGACAGACAGTAATAGAATAAAACAAAGCAAGAGGTGGAATCAACACTGAGTACACGACGTTAACGTTTGGAACAACGTCAAACCAACGCCTGCTAGACCCTATGTACCGTCGAAATAATGGCCGGGTCAAAAAACGACCAAGAAGCCTTAGGTACAAAGACGAAGAAATGTTGGATGAAAGTTTAAATCAATTTTGATGCTTCTAGCAGCCTAGTACCCAGGCTTTTGGAACAAATTCCGAATTATACTTTTTCTCTATGTTAAAATTTCGAATTTTTGCAAATACACTCATTTTTCTTTATAAGCATAACTAGGCTGAGATTCCTTAAAATTTAAGCATAGCATAAGCATATTCTGAGGCTGGGGAGAAAGGCAAACATTATTTTTTAAGACCATGTTTTTCTTTTACATAAAAAATTCGTCAATTACATCGAAAATGTTTCCATCACCTTCGTTTTCATCGACCAATTTGGCATCCATACGGTTCTCCTCGGCTGGGTCGATGCCTATAAATCCTCTTCCATGTTGTTGTTCTGAAGAGGCTGCTGGATTTGCGGTTGATTGGTGGGATCACATGACGGTGGTGGAACTTGATAGTCAGGTAAATTTTCAGGCTTAACAAAATGATCTTCACTGCCGTCTGCAGTCAGTAGGCAACCCGTCATTGCAAATAAACTTTTAAAAGCATAGTCTCAAAGTTCACTATACTAAACATACCGTAAGCATAAAATAAGGCTGAAATGACAAAAATTGTAAGCATACTGAGGCTGAGTGAGTGTATTTCACTTTATCCAGTATATTTGGCCAAGATTGTAGGGTTTAGGCGTGAAGGACCATAGATTCAGTGGGATTTACAGTTTTGTGCGTTCGTCCACAAAACTTACTAACTAATTTATCCCCGCCCCGGTCCGAATAGGGTTAATTGACCCCAAAACACATCTTCATAAAAATGTGCTCCTTACAAGTTGCTGCACACGGGAGTATTTTGAGATAATTTAGCTTGCACATTGTTAAAACTAGGATTTGCGATTTTTTTCAAACAAGTTTTTTCACATGACCTGTTGACATACTGACGTTCTATGTGATTTAGACGTCATATGACCATGGTGAAGAATAACTATAAAATTACATAGAATACCAGCAGGATTGCCGCTCATTTTAAAGAACTGAACCAGGACAATTCCAGGACATTATTAGCGAGTTTACAGAGTCAGATACTAATGATAACGCTTTTTTGGTCAATTCCACGACAAAACAAAAATTCCAGAACATTTCCAGGACAAGTGGCAACCTTGACAACATAAGTTTTACACGTCGTGAAAGATAAATCACGGCAACCTCTGTTTAAAGACGGTACATCACAATATTCAATGGAATCTATGCAAGCCAAAGTCGCAGGGCACCAGTAAAATTTGCTCAAACTTGTTCCCAGCGCTTCTTGTCTCTTTAATTTCTTTCTCGTTTGTATATGTACACGAAGAAAGAGTTTGGACTCCGACAAAACGGATTACCATATACCGTGAAAATCCCAGATGCAAGAATGTTGTCATGTCACGCTATATTATGGTCGATCCTAGTGGAATTCAACCCTTCTGAAAGGAAGCTCATAGCATAAAGTACTGAGGTTCGGTCATATATGTATATGGCCAAGTCTTTAGGAACTTTCAGCTCTCTATCTATCTCGAGATGTTGCTTTGTTGGGTCGCATATATGCATCAAACTTTCGGAAAGAAACAATAAACATACTAGACGTCCGTAAATAAAAACATATTTTCAATCGTGTTATATTGAACAAAGATGTACACGCATAACCCAGTGAGCAAAAACTTGTTCAAAGGTAACAATACATTGTCCTAGCATCTCTACTGTGGACCTTCAACAAATTTTTCCCACTAGGTACAAGAAAATCGCGATAAAAATTAGAAACTAAATTATCTACATATCTCCAAGCCTCAATAACTGTCAGATATCACCTGTGGAAGAGTATTTTTTAAGTGCAATTTTCAAAACACTTCTCCACAGGTGATTTCCGATAGTTACGGAGACTTGTATCTCCGTGCTCGTGGAGGAGTGATTTTTTTGAGCATGGCTAATTTACAGTGCTCATGTTAGAGCATTGCAGTCTACATTGAAGATAACCGCGTGAAAGTATTACTACCATCTGTACCCTTCTAGAAGTTGTGCTGACCATCAGCAAATTGAATTGTATCTAAAATAATCTGATAGATAGTTATCTTTAAATATTCAACTTATCTACCAGTACCTTTTTTGTATTCTGTATGAACGGCAAGAGCAATAGAAAGGAAGTTGTAAAGATTGCAGATAGCAATCTGTGAATAAGCGAGTCAATGATAACACAGTGAGCAAACACTTTTTTAAGGGAGCATCTCAAAAACAAAACATACAGAGGAGAGTACTGAGTCAATGATCTTGCAATGGATTGGTTCTTCGTACTGAAGAAACCAATCCATTGCAAGCTCATTGACCTAACACACTTCCGTACGGATTCATTTTTGTTGAATTTTGTCAATTTTAGTCGATTTAACCCTACCGAAGATGGTTTTGGAGCAAAATTTTAAGATGGTCCCTAAAGACAGCAATAAAGACGCAAGAATAACGTTGAAATCATTATTCGCTCGAAATAAGAACATAGTGTTCATTTCCTCTAACATCAACTACTGGAATAACTATCCAATAAAGCATGATGATAACTTGCAGGGTAGTCCACTTAATAATAAGTAAAAACTTGTCCGCGGTAAATGGGAAGAAGCTATAAAAAATAAAAATAAAATAAAATAATAAAAATCTAGCCTGTGTTGTACGTACTCCATAAACATATACTCGCATTAAAAATATCACATGTTACATAATGGGAGGAATATTTGTGTTTTTTCTCGGTCAACCAATGAGGTGTTAGTGTTAGAATTTGCAGTGAATACTGAGCCAATAGTTGATTGGTTTCTACGTACCCAGGAAACCAATCAATGCGCTAAAGCTAAATGAGAACATTTCTCCTATTAAAGGTCGATTTCCACAAGGCAAATAAATCGCTGCGTGGAGTCACCTGGCAGATGACGTCACTTTCAACCAATGCAATGGCTTCGGCTAGTGGACATCCACCTTTACAAACAGAAACTGGTTAATACTAACAAATGTGTAGTTGACAAACGTCGATTTTCCGCAGACAAATCGATAAGCGTTTAAACAAAATGAAATGATAGCTATAAATAAACCTGTTCTTCTCTGTTCGGGATAAATATATCCTAAAGATTACCCTATGCTGAACTCTCTAATCTTGCCATCTCCATAGTGTACACGCCAATACTTTCCATATCGTAGAGCACGAAGTATATCTGTTTCAACGAACTCGACATAACTGTTACAAAGTAGTTGGAAATCGCTTTCAATATAGTCTGTGCGGCCACGGGTTTCGGGAAATGATTGCTAAAAGAGAAAAACATACAAATCACATAAGAGTTTTATTACAGAAAGGTTGATTTGCACTAGGCGAAATATTCGCTGCGAAAGCCATTGTTAAAAATTGACATCAACGGAGTCTTATTTTGGCTTCTCGCAGCGAATTTTTTAACCATATAAAAAGTCTAAAGATTGAATAAAGGACGATCAAAAGTAGGCTGTCATACCACGGAGCAAAAATTCGTCGCGAAAACCAAAAGAAGACATTCCATTGGTAAAAATTGACGTCGCACATGATCAACCTTTAAGATGTTTGAGTAAAGGACTAACCCAGTAAGCAAAAACTTGTTCAAAGTCAGCAGTAAAGTTATTAGCACACATCGTTCGACATTGTTCTAGCGTCTTTACTGCAGACTTTGAACAAGTTTTAGCCCGTCTAGAAATAACTGTCGGGTATCCCCTATGGAGGAGGGTTTTTGAGTAGTTATTAGCTGAATACTATGCTTAAAACACTCCTCCAAAGGTGATGTCCAGAAGTTATTTCAAAGCTTGGAAGAACTAAACTGGTTATCTCAGCGTACCTTCCTTTCTTTGCACCAGGGCTAAAGAGATAAGAGAGAAATGTGTAATGAAGAAAAAGATTAGTGCATAGAAAGTTGCATGCATTATATGGGGAGAAGAGCACCGAGTAAATGATCTTAAATCTGATTGGTTTATTTGTAGAAAAGATAAAGCAGAGAATAGTAATTTCGTTGTCATACTCTTCTCCACATGCTCAATGTAAGATATTAGTAGATTAGAAGATGTAAAGTCAATGCAGCGCTCAGAATAAGAGCAAATAATCACCATGGAAGAGCACTTCTTGAGCTTTTTAAAGATATAAGCTAAAAACCTACTCCTTCATAGTGTATTTTGTTCTTTTATTTCTGGTACTGTATGAACATGAACAGACATATGAAAAACTTACTTTCCACTTCCAATCGAAGGGAATGCTATTGTGGATAAATTCTTCTCATCAGCTAGTGTTAATGCGTTTTTCACTACAGTTTCCAAGTCCTCTTCTGGGCTCCCTTTACCCCAAACAGGACTATGCACATGTATAATATGTTTGGCTTGAAGATTTGGTGCATCACCAACCAAAGCTGTAAGAGGAAAATAATAAAATTATCTCAGTTTTGCTCTTATTTCAAACATTCTTATTACTGTAGCAGGGCTAAAGGTAAGAAGATAAACACTTTGGGGTTTTAATTTTTAAGCATCATTCTTTCATAGTGACTATTCGTGGTATCAAGTTGTGTCAATATCACTATGTGACTGATAAAGAGGAACTAACCTGTAGCATAACCAAGGTCACCATGGGACTCGTGAAGAGAAATAATGGATTTCTTTAGATCTTCACCACCAACTTTAAGTAATGCAGTCCCTGGAAATACATATGGTATGCAAATATTAAGAAACCGTCTCAAAAAAAAATCTACATAGGAGAGTACTGAGTTAAAGTCTTGCAATGGATTGGTACAAAGAAGGCAATACATTGCAAGCTCATTAACCTAACCCACTTCTGCACAGATTTATTTGGCAGTCGGCAGGATTGGAGTGTTATGTGGTGTGAGTCCAAACCTCACTATGTTGCTACTGCAGGGATTGAAATAACTGCCGGTCATCACTGTAGAGGAGAGATATTCTGAAAAATCTCTCCTCCACAGTGATGACCGATAGTTATTTCAAGCCCTTAACTGTAGAGGAGTTTTAAAGAATAGTCTTCAGATTTGCATCCTCAAAACACATTTTGGAAACAGGTGATATCCGACAGTTGTTTTCAGGTTTGTTCACTGCGGTAACGCAGCACAAAGACACCATGATGACAAATCAATGATTTAAATAAGAGCAACTATGGAGGGGTGGTTTTTGAGCATAGTCTTAAGCCTGAAGTTATGCTCAAACATCCTTCATTCACAGTGATTATTTGTTCTCATTTTGACCACTGTAAATTTAAGTAATTTATAACAACAGGAAATATTTCTTCATTTTCTTTCAAATTGAATAGTTAATAGAAAGATTTGATTTGGATGGAAATAATTTAAATGCTTACAAATGCTCGATTATAAATAGTAAATATGGAGAAAAGAGTCTCTCAGTGGTCAAAATAAGAGTAAATAATGACCGTGGAGGAGGGATTATTGAGTATACCTTCAGACTACAAAGCCTGAAGCTCTGCTAAAAATCTCTATTCCCCAGGGATTATTTACTTTCGACAGACATTCTACTTCTCAGTTTGACAACTTTAAATAAATAAACGTACCAACTTCACCAGAGGTATTGAATGTAGCGTTAGTGGGATGAACTAATGCATCACATTTCACATCAGATATTGAACCTTGTACTATGGTCAGCTAGAATATAAGAGCAATATAATCAGTTTTATAATGAAGTTTTCAAAATAAAATTAGGCCATATTACATAATACTACGACTGTAAATAACATTGGAAATCAGCTGTGGAGGTCCTTATTAAACACTCCTCTAATGGATAATTTTCAACAGTTTAGTACACAATAGGATTTATTGTCAAATAAACTTGTTATAGAAGTAACTTTATGACATGGTTTCATAGTGTGATTATTTCTACCAATGGAAGGTCTTGTTTGATATTTTTCACCTTGTTTATAACAACCTTTGTATTGGTAGTCCTTGGATATTAATTTCTGCAGTTTCGTAAGCTCAGTCGCAAAAATAATGCCCAAATGTGCAGCCTTAAAACAACGTTTCTCCACAGATTTGATCTTAATTCTTATTTTGAGCTACATCGTAGGAAAAATAAATGCATCATGTTTATATAAACCTGCTTCTGCGACTAGTTTCTGTAACCAAAAAGCAAAAAAAGAACTCAACATTCTCCACAAAACTAAGCAGAAAGTACAGGTTACTTGTATTATCCCAAGTTTATGCTCTTTTAAAAGTATTTTAAACCAAAAGAACTATATATAATATCCAAATAGTAAATGGACACATTCAAATTCCGTTGATACTTTTCAGTAATTGTGGACATCAGAGTAAACAAATACAAATAAAATTCCGATGATACGTAAGTCTCAAATATCTTGCAATGTACTACAAAGGAGAGTGCCGAGTCAACGATCTTGCAACAGATCAATTTCTTCGTACCGAAGAAACCAATCCATTGCAAACTCGTTGACCTAACACACTTCTGTACATATTCATTTTTGTCGAATTTTGGTTGATTTTAGTTGTCAATTTTACCAAAGAAGTGGTTTTTAGAGCAAAATCCATCGCAATGATGGGTGACAGAACCCTCCACCTACAGTATTGACCCCAAAACATGGCCACAACTACTATACGGAGGAAGAGGTAGCCTCCCTAGGTATCTTTTGAACTAACAATAAAGAAAGATCATTATATATGTGAGCAATTTTTACAGGTACCGTATACCGTATTACTTCGAACGATACACAACTATACTATTATATAAAGGGGAGCAAGACTATATTATTATATAAAGGGGAGAATTTAAAAGAGGGAAGAATTTAGGGATCGTCTTAAAAATAAAATCTATATATCAACGATCAGCAAGTCAACAATCTTGCAATGGATTTGTCTCTTCGTACTGAAGAAAGCAATCCATTACAAGTTCATTGACCTAACACACGTCTGTATAGCTTTGTTTTCGTTGAATTTTGTCAATTTTAGTTACCAAAAAAGTCGGTTTTGAAGTGAAATTTTGAGATCGGAGGCATTTATGATGGAAGTATTACGCATTTCAATATAATGTCTTTGAATCCTATTTCACAGTTGTACAGTAGTCTAAATAAGAGGAAATAGTCACTGCACAGGAGTGCTTTTTGAAAATAACTTCAGGTTGCAAAACCCAAACCTATGCTAAAAAATCCCTCATTTACAGTGATTGTTTACTTGTATTTCGACCAGCACATTAAAATAAGTTGTACCTTTTGGCCCAAGAAAAGTATTTTTTCACTAACGACGGTGGTACCTGAAGCAGATTCTTTTGTATTAGGTACCTAGAAGCAAAAATAAACAAATATGTTAGGATATACATCAAATTCAGTAACATCACAGGCCTAAAAATAACTGGACTATAAGGTGGAATCATAATAGAGACACAAGTAGAATCACAATAGAAAATCTTTACATAGTGTGAACGTTGTTATATAAGGTAGTCACAATACAAGTAGAATCACAGAGAATCTCTACAGAATGCTAGTTATTTCAATACTACAGTATATACAAATATCAATAAACTTTTAATTGGTTCTTCGTTGCAAACAAACTAACCAAATTGCAAGATTGTTGAAAGAATATTCTGAAAACTTGGTATTATTTATGTGCACCAACCTTTTTTGCAGGAGATGGCTTAGGTGAAACAGTAGCTTTTTTCACAGGAGCAATAGCTTTCTTCTTTGGGACTGTTTTTTTAATGCCAGCATTTTTTGCTTTTAGTTGTGGAACTTTAGTTTCACCAAATTTACTACCATCTTTACGTTTAAGTAACTCTTGATGTATGTGTGGCATTACACCACCAGATGGGATTGTAACATTTTTCAACAGCTAAAAGAATAAATTCAACGTTGAAAAGTAGACTGTCTAAAGCAACCAACTTTTTAAAGGTCTCTAATGATGATCTTTTTTACATTATATCCTATATTTATGTAGCATACAATTAAACCTATGTAAGAATGTAATGTAAGAAGCTACCTGGATTACTTACTTTTATTTTGTCCAGTGTTCCAAATAAAGCCTGAAGCTATGCTAAAAAATCCTTTCTAGACAATATAGTCAATATATTTACCTTATTTAACTCCTCATCGTTAGCAATAGCCAAAAGAATATGTCGTGGAGTGATCCTAGTTCGTTTGTTGTCTCGTGCAGCATTTCCAGCTAACTCTAGAATTTCTGCTGAGAGGTATTCCATAACTGCAGCTTGGTAAATTGATGCACCTTGGCCAATTCGTTGTTTAAATGTACATGCTTTCAGATATCGTCTAATTCTGCTACAAGGGAATATGGTCCCTGCTCTCTTGGATACTGAGATACGAGTAACTCGGGGTTTGGTTGTACTGCGACCAGACATGATGATGATATATATATAAGACTAAAAGTGAAGTTTACTAAATTTCCCCCAAAAATGTAGTTGAGATTATTACTCTTATTCAAACTGTTATTTGTTGTATTGTACTAAAAAAAAGAAGTTAGTTTTATCTTAATAAAAGCATACAGAATATTAATATAATAACAGATAGTTCTTATGGGAATGAGTGAATTCCTTTACAATTGTTTGAGCAAAATTTAAATTGTTCATTAACTCGCAAAGAAAATACACAAAGAAAACATGTTGCTGCAAAAAACCGCATTCTTGTATATAAATCTAAAAGAGCACTTTCTCATAAAATTTGGAGAAACAGATTCTCTTTCACCTATATTAGGCCTTGTTCGTATTTCTTTACAAAGTTCAGTCTCTATTTATATCGTCTTCTTTCCTAACAATGAACTATAATTAAGTAAATATTTAATATCAACTAGACACATCCTAGCACAAACAATCTTCTTTCAATATGTGTCAGGTCATTATGACATACATTGTAGTTGTTTGGTGGCCAAACTGTGGAGATGCAGGGCTTTCGATATTGGGAGAGTGATCACTCTCCCTCACGCAAACACTCCCACAAATTCATTTATTAGAGTTTGGGCAGAGTGACAAATCACTCTCCCATGAGTGGCAAATCACTCTCCCAGAAAGGGAGAGATTGGGAATAAAAATTCAAATCACTCGCCCCATTGCATATTCATTGCTTCGGGGAGAGTGATTTGTCACTCTGCCATGTTTTTCTCAGTGAAAGGTCTGATGATACAAACAGAATATGAATAAGCCAAATTGTTGAAACAAAGAAAAATCCAGTTCAGCTGCCTATTACAGCTATAAGCAAATATCCTTGCTATTAGTGCTCTCTCCTCTATAGAATGTTCATAACAGGTACCAATGTCGTCACCAACTCAATTTTTTATGCCAAAGAGTTTGTATTTTAGTTGTTTTAACCCCATTTTATATGAGGGGGGAGGGGGGGCAAAACTGTCCCCCCAGTTAACTTTTTACGATAAATCCTGAACAACAAATCGAACGAACTTCTCCTTTGGTGACTTTTAATATTTTTTTACTAGGAACATTTCCGCATAATGACAATTGGAAATATTATGCAGAAGGTGTGCTATCAGTGCTCTCCTCCAGAGAGGTGTTTATAAAATCCTCAACTATTTTCTCATAAATTCTTTGTCTTTCGATATAAGATATTATATGAATTCAATATTGTTCCGTCGATGTCATAGGAGTTATTTATTGCTCTCCACCACTGTCTTTTTTAGGAAATCTTCTTATTGCTCTCCTCCATAGTTGTTTTTTAATACCTTTTTTATCAATTTTGCTACCTCTGGCATCCCACAGCAGCTATAGATAATCGGTTATTTCATTCATTTTGATAGTAAAAGACTAAGCAGGGTTTACTAAGTGTCAAATAATTGTCAATTTTACAGAATTACTAATTATCGACTGAAGCTGACCATAAAGTTTTTGAAGAAATTTTGTCAATTTTGGCGCTCTATAGTAGGCTAATGTTGACTTTAAACAGTTTTCTTTGATAATTTAATAAAAGGCGCATCATTTCACACTCTAAATGTAAAAACAGAATCAAAAAATCTTATTTTGTTCCTAAGATATAGCCAATTAAAAATGAGGTAAAAAACCATAATTTTTCCCGAAAAAATGCTGACGTCAGCAAAATTTTAATTTTGACCTTATTTTTCTAATTCTGGTATCAAGAGGTAATTACATGCTAATTTTCACGTTTGTAGCATGCTTCTATCTTAAGAAAACCATGGGGGGCAACGTACATAAAAAGCCGATATAAAATAGTTAAAAGTATACCAAATTTTATGCCAAATGCTTTAGTGGTTCGCAAATAATAGGATGTTGTCATTTTACAATATTCTACAGATCAAAAACTGATGTTATAGATATTATAGCAGGTGCCAGTGATGTCACCAAGTCATTTTTCTTTCCAAAGTGTTTGTATTGAGTTGTTCTATAAGTGTGCCAAGTTTTGTGTTATAAGCATTAGCAGTTTAGGACACAACGGCCGTGGGCACTTTATGCCCCTCCCCATGGTTAAGAACGAAAAAAAGCCCATGGTTAAAAGGGTTAGGGGTGAGTAAGTGTATCAATTCCGTCATTTCTTTCAAATGTTTCTCTTATAAGTCAATCGAATATCTTAATTACATGTCAAAGAAAAACATGCTCTCAGTCTCTCAGAACAGATGTTTAATTCATTGCGTTTTAATTTTCTTTTATACCACGGCGCCATTATTGTATTTTCTATGTAAACAAACTTTATTAAATATATTTAAAACTTATAAAAGAATAATTATTGGTATTTATAACTTTCTTAGAAATTAAATTCTTAGAGAAGAAGAATATTATCATAAGTAAACTATTATCCTGTCAAAAGATATTATTGTGGACTTACTTAGATTTTGTACTATCTAATTGATTTTATTTAAAGGTGCAAAATCACCCTATTTTGGTCAAACTTTTTTATACATGACATGAAAGCTATCAAGTCAGTTACACATTCTGAAAAATTGATTCCCTAATGACAATTATTTGTGGAGATATGAGTGATTAAAGTTTTGTATTTTTTATACTAACTGTGTGGAAGCCATATTGTTTGGCCAAACTTCATTGATTACATGCATAATTACATAAAGTTGTAGCTAGCATTTGGTAAAATAATTCTTTGTTTAATCTACTTCCTTGATCAGCAATTGTCAATAATGAACTTGACATCGATTTTAGAATTTTGACAAAGTAGGGTGATTATGTGACTTTAAACTCGAATGTTTGACCATTTCAGCTTCGTTTAACAGCGAAATAGTTTTGGAATGGACCCCTGAGATTAGGAATTGAGACATGCACTCCAAAGAATTTGAATGGATATGACTTTGCGATTTTTTTCCTGTTATATGCACTTACACATTAAAAATATCCAGCCATCTTGAACAGCAGAAGACGAGTCAACTAGTCCACCTCATATACTTTAAGTTTAAAGTACTACAGATAAGATGCAATTATGAAAATACGGAATCTAGCGTCACTGTAACGAAAAAACACGGAACCTAAATATTCTCCACATAACCGATATAACTGCCAGTGCACCACGGAACCGATAGGTTCCAAAAAGAATTACAACGCAACCCCATCTTAGTTTCCGTGTATTCTTGAAATTTCAAGGCCTGCCACCCATACTCATCTTGCCACGCTTATTGGATATATGCTAATAAACTTTTCAACCCACTCATCCACCACGTTATAGGCACACCTTTACGTCATAAAAATGAGCAAACTCGTCCCCAGCACTTCTTGAGACGAGACTTTGGTTGTAGCCTGGGGAAGATACTATGTTAGACTGGAATAATTTTATGTTAGCCGTAGCACAAAGTTACAAGCTAACCATCACAACGATATTGAGAAACACTTTAGACCATATGGACAGGGAGGAAAGGTTCACAATTAAAACTTAAAGCACAAATTTTTACTTTAAATATTTCTTCAATTTGCCACATTCTTATCGGCACCAATTTTGACCCACCCACCCACTTCCGGCATATGTTATCTCCTTCAAATGTTATTTGTATGTTATGTAGAAAGGTTCTAGAACAGTTTCGGCATATTCTTTTCGCCGTGGGAAGCAAGCGAGTCCCGGTTTTTTAATGATTTCTTTGGAATTCTCTGAAAAAACATTAAGTGGAGGGAAGTCTGTAGGGCTTATTTCAGTACTTCATGGGTTCTAGATGTAGTGTTTCGGTATCTCATCTAAACTTCGTTTCGGGTATTTTTTTAGCTCAAAATACAAGTTTTTTTTTTTAGTTATTTAATGAGCACCATGTGAATTTCGAGCTGCTATGGCCTCCATTCATGTTCATATATCCTAAAACTATTTCTAATGTGTTCTTGCAGAAAAACGTAAAAAAGGTGCCCTTATCGCCTTACTTTTTTTTTTTATTTCGCCAAAACTTTTTTTTTATAAGTTTGATAATTCGGACGCTCTGTCCGAATCTCACCCAACATGTTATATATCATTGGAAAGATATTTTGTTCACCTTTCATTTAAAAATATTATTTACTTAAATTACTAATTTATATTATTAAATTTTTTTCTTTGTGACTAAATTTTCTGCCGACTAAATTTTAATGCTGACTTTTTTGCAGTCTATGTAAATCGAACCTTATTTATGAGGTAATGTAAAAAACTGGGCTAAATTTACGGCGGCAATTTTTATTTGTCATCATTATTTCCGTTGCACACTATTCCCAAATGCCTGGGAAAGACTATCAAAACGGAAACGCTTGCTTCTCACGCTACCATATTTATTGTGAACATATCGGAACATTTTATGGCAAGTTTGTCGACTTTGATAGACTTCTAACTCGAAATTCTAACGGTAGATTTTCCAAGCAGCACCTCAGGTTAGAGTTGTAAGCAAAAATGGAACTAAGTCGAGAAATCGGAATTGAGTAAATACTGTACACAAAATTTAAACTCTTTAAGTTAAACTCTTTTACCTTATTGTTCGCGCTCCTCGTTATACCGCACCTCTAATTTTTGCTGACCTGATTTTCGCGACTGTTTTTCGTCCGGTTTTTGCTCAATTTGCCTGTTTTTTGCTTTGTGCGAATATAACCCCATTAATTTTCGCGCACCTTTTAATGCACAAAAATTAAAATGGCGCAAAAACAACCAGGTTCCCATGGCTTCTTCTCTCCTGACGTCTGTGAAGAGAGAAGCACAGGGAGCGAGGTTGAGCGCAAAAATTGAAGGAGATAGTCAATCTCGTACCCGGGGCTTCTCAACTTTTTCGATTTGTGAATCTATGGAATTTATTTCGGAAAGGCAAGAAGCCCTGGAAATGAGGTTGCGATCTAATTAAAATACCGCAGCGACAAACATCGTAGACTAGTTTATAGTCGTAAGTAGGCTAAATCTAGAAAGTGGGAAAGATATCGGGATAATCGGGACATCAGACTTTCCGGGCCGAAATGTGAAAAACTAATTTCGAAAAAGTCCTGGAAAATTTTGGAGAGTTGAACGAGTTTTAGTGTTCGGGGGTGAATTTTTTTTCATTAAAAAAACCCCCGGACCAACCAAAAGGGTGAATTCCCGGAGAATGTGTCGTAATAAATGAGACGCCATATTTGACCAAACGTAAAAAAGAAGCAGACGAAAACAAACATAACACATGGTCTGTTATTAGCTATACCTTTTAAAGTAATTTTTGTGGTTGTTGATATCACAGGAATTATAACGAAGATATACTTTGATATACTTTCAAGTTGTTGTTCAAGATGATTCTCTCACAACCTCTCCCACAGAGAGCACTTCGACGAGAGAGAGGAGTACTTGGCAGAATTAAAAATTTCTAGGTAAATGTAGCTAAGAAGAGATATAACATAAGCCACCAAATTAGGAGTGAGCCAAAGAGAGGGATCAGGGCAGGTGAATCTGGTTCACCAGTTCGCTGACAGAGAGCATGACTTCTTGGTGAGGGTGCTGAAGTGTGCAAAAGTGATCCAAGTACGCACGCGCAGAAGCATTTCTGGGAACTTCGGCGCTTTGGTGAAAATCTTTTCGTGTATATCGTTACATGCATCCAAATAGAACAACTATAATGGCTGCTGCATCAGCGGGACCGATTCGCCAAGCTATTTTCAGGAAATTGACCGAATCTTTCAAGGTATAATTCGAATTTCAATTTCTTGGTTTAATTAAGATTTACTTTATGTATCTCTCTAGCTAGGTACATTCTGGACTCATAAAAACACGCAATGCGGGATTGTCAAGTACGGGAAATGATCTCCGATCTTTTTTCTTTTTTTTTTTGAGATTATCCAAAAGAGCACTACAACTGAAAATAAATAAATAAGTAAATAAAAATACTACTTTTGAAGGGAAACCGTACCTAAAAGACGAGAATATGGCCACCCTTTGACAAATACAAGTAAACGGCACAGGACACACACAATACAGAAAACACGTACGAAGTAATGCGCGGCCGCGGGGAAATATAAAGCAAAATCTGTTTATATACGAAGCGAAGAGAGGATTAATAAGAGGCAATGAAATACTTCTTTTAAGATTAAAGTAATCTATGGAAACAAATTTACTAGTCATAGATGACTGAATCTTATTCCAAGAATTACCTAATGGTGTTAAATCGAATAGAATTTTTACCAAAACAGACGGTAGGGAGATTGCACTGAACAAGCCAACCTTTTCTGCACTAGTGCCTTGGGCATGGGTGAAGTTGACTGCAAATGTATTATGGAAAGAATCAGGCATTTTATCATGGAATAGTTTGTGCAAAAACAGGATATTCTGACAATGGACAGTAATCAGAGAATTTGAGGAGCTCCAGATTGCCATACAGGTTATACTGGATGATGCTCTTCGAGATTCAAAAGACATGAGTCTGATAGCGAAATTTTGTAAAACAGCGATATGATTAACATCACGACCGTTTGGCTGACCCCAAACTTGACTACAATATTGCAAGTGGGAATGAAAAATGGCATAATTAACTAGGATAAGAACATTTTGAGGCACAAAATGACGAAGTTTAGCTAAAGCTCCATTAGCCCTCTTGAGTTTGGCAACAGTACTATTGATCTGAGACTTCCAGCTTAAATCAGAATCTAATTGAACACCGAGATATTTAATACAATCACTAGGTATTAGCCTTTTACCATTGATAAAAAGCCTAAAATCATAATTAAGAGGCTTCCGTGCATGTTTAAAAACAATATACTCAGTCTTACTAGCATTAAGAGAGATTTTATTGGCGTTGAGCCAATGGCAGAGAAGCTTGAGGTCTAAATTCATTTGTTTAGCCAGTTGTTTCAAGGAATTACTGAAGTGCAGGAGGTTGGTGTCACCAGCAAAGTGATGCACCAAGGAATATTTGATTGCACAATTTAAATCGTTGATATAAATTAAAAATAAAAGAGGACCTAAAACAGAGCCTTGAGGGACACCATGTCTGATAAGATTATTAGCTGACCTAGCTCCATTAAGGGATACAAATTGTTGGGGTCCTGTTAAATAAGACCTAAATAAAGAGAGTGCAGTACCACGAATTCCACAATGGAAAAGCTTTTTGAGCAGAATCTCGTGATCAACAGTATGAAAGGCCTTTTGGAGATCAATAAAAACTCCACATGCATAATTTCCTTTATCAAGAGCATCCATAGTTGATTGAGAGATGTTCAGCAGAGTTTGAGAGGTTGAGTAACTTTTTCTGAAACCAAATTGTTGCTTATAGAGGACCTTGTTTGCTTCAAGAAACCCATATACACGTTTGTATATAAGTTTTTCAAATAACTTATCAATATTTGAAAGTAAAGATATAGGTCGATAATTATTTAGTTCTAATTTGGATCCTTTTTTATGAATAGGGATAACCTTGTCAGTTTTTAGCTTAGTAGAAAAAAATCTTGAAGTGAAAGACAGATTAATAATTTTCGAAGGTGGAACAGATAATTCAGTTTTAACCAAGGGTAAAATTTGGGCAGGAATACTAAAAGGCCCCAAGGATTTACCAAGGTCAAGGGAAGAAATACCATGGAGAACTTCTATTTCATCAGTTGGTGAAAGAAAAATTGAATTAGAATGTTTTAATGCGAATGGGATACCCATTCTTATATTATCAGCAATTGATGCAAAATAATTATTAAAAGAGCTAGCAATTGTCACTGGGTCAGTGAGTTATCAATATTCATACAGGTGGGAGAAGCAGTATCAGAGGAACGAACAGAAATTACTTTTTTTACACCTTTCCCAATACTGCCAATATTTTTTAGGTTTTCTAAAATATTTATTGAAAAAATTACTCTTGCTCAACCTACACAGAGTTATGATTTTATTGTGATACTTTTTAAAACTCTCTAACAAAAGAGACTTAAAAAGCGTTTATGAAGATGATCTCTTTTAATTATTGAGGTAAGGATACCATTTGTAATCCAAGGATTGGATTCTCTCTTCTTTTTTATTGCATCTTTTTTTAATGGAGCATATTTATCCAAAGCCTCCTATACAGTTGAAAAAATTATCAAACGATAAATTAGGGTCATCTGCATTTAGATCAGCAGGCTGACAGGGTCTGAAAATTACATTTATGTTCAAGTGGCACTGGGATAGGCACAGCGGAGATCCAAGTTATGAAAAGTTAATGCAGGTGAAATGGTTTTAATATAGTGACTTTTTTTTTACTATAAGTATATTAGTTTAGTGTCTCGGTGAGGCGCCCCCATGGTGGGCGCCGAAGGGAAACTTTTGAAATTTGACGTCTCTAGATTGTTAGTCTGATGACACCAAACTGCTCCTCTTATCCCTTTCTTTTCACCTTTATATATTTAAAAATTTACAGGGAAAGAAAACGAGAAACAGTTTAGGGAAACCAAGCAGAAAAAATGTGATGAAACCGCTGTGAAAAATTTCACCACACCAGCTAAATCCACTGACAGAAAGGCACAATGGGCGCAGAGGTCATTCCCACCACATGTTTGGGCTGGACATACAGGGAAATTTTAACCGCGTCTCACTCGAAAAATACGTAATATTTTTTAAATCTGTAAAAAGATTCAATTTTGCGATTAAATTTTGAACAAATATTATATTAAATTATTTTTTTGAAATTGGGGAAATTTGCCCTAAAAATTGTATTGGCTACGAATTTGAACAGAAAATAAGCACAATCGCAATTTTCTTTGAAGCCTAGAGTCTAGTCATTTGATTAAAAAAAAAATCCACAAATTTGGCCCAAAAAGTCGTCATTTTGCCGAAAACCGCGGGGATTTTTTTTTTTTTTTAGCGTTTTTCGATTTAAAACATGGCTAATACCTATTTAATATGACAAAATAGCTTGAAAATGGCGTTTAAAATGCACGTATGTCATGTTGGTAGCATTGGCACCCCATTTTTACCTGATTATGACCGAAACATGCACGAAATTGTCCCCCAAAAAATGCAAAAAAATCCAATTTTAAGGGGATTTCATGCTAAAATGATACGTGTGACTTGTTCTAATGGTGGAAGCTGATATTTTGTTATAATTTCTTAATAACTTCTGAATAGTAACCACATACATTTTCTGAGCCTAAATTAAGGCCCTTTTAGGTCCAAAACAGGGGGTAAAAACCCGAAAAAACACATTTTCTCAAATTTTATTTGTCAAAATCTACAAATTCTAATATTAAACCATGACCTAACTTTATTAACGATTTAAAGAGAAACACTCCACCAACCAGGGGGTATGAGATCTGTATTTTAGGCCTAAATCCGGGGATAAAACTGAAAAAGAAATCATTTTGGTGGTACTTTATGTCAAAGCAACTTATATAACTTGTTCCAAAAGGTGGAATCTGGTATTTTGTATTTTAGGCCTAATTCCAGGGGTAAAACATCAATAAAGTATGAGGAAAGTTTCTCTATATTTCACATTTGTATTTAATATCTAACTAATCTAACAAATTATATACATCCACAGCGCTCGAAATAACGGTCACTGACCGCTGAAAACACGAGCTTGAACGTCCAAAAATTCATTACTGTGATCATATTGACCGGCCACAATATATTCGTACATATGGATGTAAATACAAATAATTAATTATAAACATATCTATGACATAACAAAAGTCCTAGAATTGTATCAAACTTCCAGCGATAATAGTGTATTTGTTTAGTTTTTATCATCTG
>JAULBZ010002024.1:0-19859 GCA_032360805.1 Neoturris breviconis
CCCCCCCCCCCCCGCGCTTAATTAAGGCTGGTAGCTAATTACAGAAAATACGGTAGATATATCTATACAGCAATACACAGTGAGATATACGGAACTATAATTCAATAGGTTTACATGTGGTGATAGATTAACAAAAGGCCCAGTGGACAGATACTTGTTCAAAGACCACCATAAAGATGATGCTGCAGACTTTAAACAAGTTTTTGCTTACGGGGGCATTATTAAACAATTTAAATGTCATTAGAGAATTAATTATATGGTTTTAATTAACAGGATAGGATTTGTTACAATAACAATCATTGCATAGACACAATACTAACAACAATAACAAATTGACGTCAATGGTGTATACATAGCCGCAAAGCTTATGTTACTTTCATATTTAGTTCCATGTAACTCGACACCGTTTTTATAAGCATGGTTAATATTGACCTGAGGGTAATAGTTATGCTTATAAATTCTAAAATCTCAACTTCAAAATATACTTTTTATATGCTATGTCCCAGCTGGCAAAAACCTGTTCAAAGTCAGAAAAATAACGTTAGACTTTGAACAGGTTTTTGCCGGTTGGGGTATACTTGCTGCCGTTTATTTCCTGCAGTTATTCTTATTTTGTCAGATGTTGTTGTAGCGGCGTCTTTACTGCACTAGAACAATGTAACTCAACGGTGTTGTAGCGTCTTTACTGCAGACTTGACGTTGTTCTAGCGCCTTTACTGCGGACTTTGAAAAAGTTGAAAAAGTTTTTGTCTACTGGGATGCTTATAGATCTTGTGCTTACAAAAAAAAAAGATGTAATTTAGATTTACTGCTGCTGTCTGACAAGGGAAAAGGGAAAACAAAGTAAGAGACAGCTAAATGCTAATTTCCACTGACTCCTTGTTTTTGATGTCACATTACATCTTTTGCAAATTGAAATAGTTTCGATTGTGCTTAAATTAATTCACTAATCAATGGTGTGCAAATATTTAATTCTTTATATGTACTTATTCCCCGCAGCAGCATAGCAGCGGCAGTTTTATAACTTGCATAAAAGATAAGTTTTGCAAACGTCAATGATGTATAAGTAATTGTTATCAAAACAACGATATTAGAAAATAGAATTTACTTAATATACTTATAATACTACAACATCTGTGATATAGAATGAATTTCAACACACGAGATGATTACCATATATGGTAAACATGTTACTGTATTGTTATATAACATTTTAAGACAACATTGATAAATTTATCAATACGGTGTCGTTTGATTAACCCAGGGTTGCATTTCAATATACAACTTCATACTATAACAAAAATGTTATCAGTTGTTGTGGGTTGTTGTGAGTGATGAGTTAGATGGGTGGTAATCTGTGTAGATGGAGAGTCACTGTTTTTGGCCATTACATATCACTGGAAGTGTCGTGCTTAAAATAAAAGTAAATAATCTCTATGGAGGAGAGATGTGCGCATAGTTTCAGGCTAAATAGCTCAATGATATACTCCAAAATCACTCCTCCACGGTGAATATTACTCAAAAAAACTTTGAACAACTTTTTTTTGCCCACACTCAAAAAAACTTTGAACAACTTTTTTTTGCCCACTAGGTAATAATGTTACAAACAAATTTGCACTTGGTACTTGCTCAATTTCTCTGCTGCTCAGTACAATCGATTGTACTATGTAGATATCTCTTAACTCCAATTTCAAAGAAATGTAGAAATTGAAACTCAAGATTCACTCAACTTCCGAAGTTATTCATTCTACAATCAAAGCAATTTTAGGGAAAAATGTTCACGTAGAGAGGTCATAGTTCTTATATAAAAGCACAAATGAGCTTCAATTCGGTACTCAAAATAACAAAACATAATCACTGTGGAGGAGTCGTTGTTGATCATAGCTTCTGGTTCTATAAACTATAAACAGTGCCCCACACAAAAACAAAGTCATTAAATTTAAGCAAATTCTACTTTGACAAAATTTTCAAATTTTGGTCATCTGGATTGGTAAAAATACTATATTAGAATCAAAAATCATTCTAAACATACTGCAAAATTATTTATCTTAAATAATATGCTTTTCAAAAAAAAATTACAAAAAAGTTGGTGGTCAAAATTTCAGTAAAAACGGTAAGAATTTTAAAAAATAAGTTCCCAAATGCCCTCTCCCAGTATCAATAGGGTTAAGGAGATTAGATCCAATTAAATTCAAGATCATTGCACTTAACACCCTCCTTCACAGATACATTTATTTCAAATATGATGGTTATCAATCAAAATTTAATTTTAGCTAACTTCTTTGCAAAATAAATATTTACTTATGTTACTATTTTTCATTACATTAAAGATAAGAATTTCATTTACACAGTAACCCCTAGCATTCTTTAAATGTAGATCATATGACTAGATATGTTGAAATCTCATGTAAAGACATACTATTGTATGAGAAAGCAAATCTTTAAATATGTTTCGATAGATAGGATTATGACGCAGAACGATTTTCACAAGAATTATAATTGAATTTAGATATTTATTTTAAACGTTTTAGCATGTAAACAGCAAGGGGAATCTTTTACAGACGTTTTTCAATGAAACTAACCTAGTGAGCAAAAACTTGAAAGTCAGCAGTAAAGACAGCGTTGTTCTAGCGTCTTTACTGCAGATTTATGGAAACCAAAGTTGCTTCGAAATATTTTTATTTCAACATCATTATAGTCAACAACAACATGTTATAATTTTGACGTAATAACATGGAAAAATATAGATAAATCATATGATTAAATGCCTGAAACATTTCTTTCACCACCACCCCGCTATGTTTTGAAAATATGGACGTAATTGGAATAGCGCATATGACACATATGTTAGAAAAGCGGATATGCACTCTAACTGTTTTAAGACATAAAAGTTCATAACAGTCTCAAAATTTATAGTTATGTTGCACAATATAACAATAAAGGTTAACTGCATAAAAAAAGAATTAGATCTTTAATAGGATTGCCTTTCTCCCGGTTACGTGAGGTCATTAATGAATCTAGTTGAATTTGGCTCCCTCCGCGCTTTTAATAAATAAATCGAAAACTCTAAAGGCCCACTTACACTATCAATAAAATCTTCCGCTGCAAATAAAAATGAACCAATCAAATTACTTTTTAAGCCGAATTTCAACTTTTTGTTTCGTACTCCTCCTCAGTGGGGAAAAATTTGTTCAGCGTGACGTTGTTCTAGCATCTCACTGCGGACTTTGAACAAGTTTTAACACGCTGAGCCGCACGTTTTAGACGTGTTCTCACCAACTCGGCGATCACACAAGAAAATGAATCTGTGAATGAGTGTGAATCTTTTCTTTCCTAAACAAAGACTGCCAAATACGAGCAGTGGACAAAATTTGTTCAAAGTCCGTAATAAAGACGCCAGAACGTCATGCTAGTGTCTTTAGTGCTGACTTTGAACAAGTTTTCACCCACCGAGTATAAGAACGATCCAAATATGGTCCAGAAAGCATGCGGCATTGTCTATGTGGGAAGATAGCAAAAAAAAAAATAGTGTAGCGTATTGAAGATACAAGCTGAAATTAACTATGTACAGTGACTCTATAATTCAACTTCCCGTGTAACACCTCCATAATTCGGACAAATTCCGTGACACGGTGAAAACAAAATTGATTAGATCAACACTCCTTAATTCGAACGATTTTTTAGTCCCCCTGAGAGTTCGAATTATAGAAAGTCCACTTTCCTAAAGAAAAATTCGTCACTTTTCCCCTACGAAAAGTTTTAAAAGGGGGAAAGAAAATTCTGTTTTATAATATGCTGCTTATTTCACAATTCGTCAAGTACTATATATATTTTGGATTAGAAAAGTATGTATTGTAGGCTAGGAAGATACTTGGCAAAAGACAAATCTGTTGTTGTTTTATGTTTCAAGTGATCAAAACGTAATTTTACTGGGAAAATAACAAACGTAAGTTCTGATATATTCACCAGTGAAAATGTTTTGACACTTTTCTCTGACGAATATTTCCTCCAAAAGGTATTTTGTTTACGACTGTTTTTTAGAAGCTCTTCCCCCACCACAATCAAGTTATTAATGCAAGAACTCAGGATAAGAAGCATAATAATCGACTGGACAAAAACTTGTCCAAAGTCAGCAGTAAAAACGCGAGAACAACACCCTTGACGCTGCTTTAGCGTCTTCACTGCGGACTTTGAACAAGTTTTTGCCCACTGGGTAGTGTCTTTGACGTTGTTCTAGTGTCTTCACTGCGGACTTTGAACAAGTTTTTGCCCACTGGGTAGTGTCTTTGACGTTGTTCTAGTGTCTTTACTGCGGACTTTGAACAAGTTTTTACCCACCGTAAAGAATATTAGTAAATTAAATATTTCCTTAGTTATGGTGTTATTGCGTAAATTGGTTAATTGGTTCCCTGTGACGTATGCAGCTATAAAAAACATCTCGTTCCATTATCAGATTACAAATATCGTGACAATTTTCTTGACGCTATAAGAACCACTTATCAAGGAATTTATAGAAAAATAAATTAAAACTCATCCGAATTGTTGCTTCTATGACGAAGATATTTTCCAAAGGAAAAGATTGTTGAAAAACAACCTACCTCAGAACTTAATATTTGGATTTTCAAAATTTAAGGATTACAAATCATAGTGGTTGAAATAAGAAATATTAACCTGAAGCTATGCTCAAAAATCCCTCCTCCACCGTGATTATTTGTATTTCACCTCTGATTAGTACCTCCAGAGACGATTGTAAGTTACCGATCTTAACATTGAATCATTTCTTCTTATGGAAAGGGACAAATTTGAAAATAGTTGTTATCATGTTTCCGTTTGTTAGGGGCTGTCCCAATTTAACATTTACAGAGAAGGGTACTGAGTCAACGATCTTGCATCAGATTGGTTACTCCGTACTACCAACAAAACCAAACTATTGCAAGCTCATTAACCAAGGAAGTTCTCCTATTGGCGTATGGTTGATTTCGAATTCCGCGCAAAAACCAAAAGAAGACATTCCATTGGCAGAAATTGACATCACACATCATGTGATGTCAATTTCTACCAATGGAAATCAACCTTTATGATATAGAACAAATAAGCAAGCCGTATTTTTGACAATCTTTATACAGACCACATAGTGGTAACTAAAAAATTGTTGCACATACAGTGTTTGAAATAAAAACCAATAATCAAGGTAAAGAAGGGATTTTTGAGCATTGTTTCAGGTTTTAACACCGAAGCAATGCTCAAAAATCCCTTCTCGACAGTGATTATTTGTTCTTAATTTAAACACGAACATATACATTCCATCAACTTATAAGAAGGTGTATACAAAAGCTGAACTCATTCCCACCACATCTTCCTGAAAAAGGAATACATCCTGGGAACAAAGTTGGTATAAACACTGGTCAAAATAAGAGCAAATTTTAATCTTTGTAGAAGACAGTGATTTCTGAGCACAGCTTCGGGCTACAAAACCTGAAGCTATGCTAAATATTCCTTCCTCCATAGTATTGATTTACTATTATTTCCACCACTGGAAAAACATAAGCCTAACAACAGTGCTCCAAATGAGAACAAATAATCACTCTGCAGAAGAGATTTGTGAGCATAGATTTAGACTTTAGTCTGCATCTATGCTCAAAAATCACTTGTTATTATTTTGAGTACTATAACAACAATATTTGCAATAACATTCTGTGTACTGATGAGTGAAGTTACAGCCTGGACATAAAAGCAAATAATCAGTATGAAGGAGCAGGGGCGAAATGACTGCCGGTCATCACTGTGGAGGAGATTTTTCAGAATATTTTCAGCATTTTTGTTTGAAAATCTTCTGAAAAATCTCTCCTCCACAGTGATGGCTGGCAGTTACTTCAATCCTTGGAGGAGTGATATCTGAGCATAGATTCAGAGTTTCCAGCCTAAAGCTATGCTCAAAAATTACTACTCCACATTGATTATTTGATTTCTATTTCCAGCACTGTCGGCAAAAACCTGTTCAAAATCAACAAAATAACGTTATTTTGCTGACCTTACACAGGTTTTTGCTGGTTGGGAATCAGTTATTAGTACAAGAAACAAAACTGACAGTCGAATAACATGAATATTTGTTTTCAAAAAACACAAATCCAAATTCACGAGAAGAGATGTTTCTGAAAATTAGAAAACAAATAATGTGAAAGAGTGCTATTTGAACATAGTTTCAAGCTGCAAAGCCTGAAGTGATGCTCAAGAATCCCCCTCTCCTCCACAGTGATTATTTGCTCTTATTTCGAATACTGTAGGTTGATATTTAAAAAAGTCCTGCTAACAAGATTATATAGGTGTCATGTAACGGGACATTAAATATAACAGGTCATACAGTAACTCAACACTAGATTTACAGTTTTTTTAGAAAAAAGTAATTATGTTAATTTTTACAAAAGTAGAGGAATCACCGGAAACATTAAACAACCTATTTGAAGTATGCTATACTTAAATATTTTCCGTCTATGACCACCGAAAAGATTAACTCACAAAATAAAAAAATAAAATTGGCACTCCACAGCAACCTAGAATATCATAACAATGTGATGACACAAAGAACATTAATTCCACCCTTTTTAAGAATATTAAATAAATTATGTTCAAAACAAAAAATATTTAGTTGCTAGGCAGCAACACATTTACAACGTCAACTTTTTATGATTATATAATTTCAATGGTCTATTGTGTAATTTAATATTCTAAGGAGTTTTAAAACAGGATAAAACTCATTCAGTAAAAACCCATTAGTTCTTATTTACACCACATCAGAATGTTTGACCAATTGCAAACAAGTTGCCATAGCAACTAAGATAACATCTAAATACAGAATTCGTTCACAATTAAAAATAAATGTCACGTAGATGAAATAGACAATAATACTGCTGTGATGGCTCAATGCTTAAAATCAGAGTATATAAACACTGTGGAGAAGAGGTTTTTAAGCATAGCTTCAGGCTAAAAAATAATGAAGTTATGCTCAAAAATCACCATAGTGATAATTGACTCTAATTTCACCCACTGTAATTGACATGGAACTTGTTGATATATATTATACAACATCACAACATGACAACGTCATCACATGGCGAATCTTTTTAGTAAACAAATGTTTTGATTTCAAAGTGAACTTATATTACACATGATAAAACATCACAAACTTTTTAGTTTGACATCATTCACAAAAAAAGGGTGGAATTTTCGTCTGTTCTTTAAAAAAACAAAAAATGAATGAATTTTTCTTTAACACTCCGGAAAAACAATTAATTATTCAGACACAAATATGAGAAATATGATGAATAAAACTGCTAAAATTAAAAATGAATAAAAAAGTTATAGCATAAAACAAGATATAAAAGAAACATAAAAATAAGTTCCTAACCAAACGAGATAGATAACATAGCCATATAAATAATTAACGAAGATATCTGATCTAAAACGTCCATTACATTGTTCTATAGTAATGACCCTTTGGCAAAATTACTGAGTTACATGACGTCATTTTTTAAAATTAATTCTTTTTTTGATAACTTTAAAAATGTTTGCATTTTTGTTTTAAAAAACATCTACCTATTTTATGAAAACTCTATAAATCCATATTTTTTCAGAGCCAGCCTGTTATGAGGGCATAAATAATGAATTATCACTACAAAATTATTTTAGAAAGCATATGGAAGAAAACTTGAGTCTCTTTCTATATCACACAGGATGCAGCTTCTTTTTTTTTAAAAAAAAAAAAAAGTTTTGAGAATATAAAACTCAACAACACATGGGTTGAAATATAATTGCCTGTCATTACTGTGGAGGAGATTTTTCAGAATATTTTCAGCCAAATTGACTGAAAACATTATCAAAATTTTCTCCTCCATAGCAATGACTGGCAGTTATATCAAACTTTGGAGAGGCATATGTTTCATAACTAACTAGATCATATATCACGCCTAAAAATCTACGGATATTGCACACCCTTTTTAAAAAAGTATTTTATATCGGGTTGCTAGGAAATTTAATCTTACACACAGATAAGTCTTAGGGGATTCCCTTGATAGTAATTTGGCTAAAGATGGGAGACATTTTCTCGAAAAGACAATACTCATGATACAAATAATCACTGTGAAGGAGTGATTTTTGACTATAGCTTGAGGTTTTAACTTCCAACAAATATGATGGATGGAAATCATATTCCTGTAATCATTAACGGTTATATTTCTTTTCAGAAACTATCCCAGTGGGCAAACACTTGTTCAAAATCCAAAGTTGAAAACATTGTTTCAGCATCTCTACTGAGGGCTTTGAACAAGTTTTTGCCCTCTGGGATATAGCTTACTTAAAACTTCCTCCAAACATAAAAAGTGAAAAATCAAATATATATAACTATTTACACATCTTATATGAAAAAAGAATATTTATAAAAAAAATCCCCAAGAAAACGGTAATTTCCCATAATTTCATTAAAATCTACACATAATAATTACTGTTTCTCATCCTCTTTACTATTCTCATCTTTCGATGGTTTTGGTCTGCCTTTAGTGGCTAAGATTGTTTGAATCTCACTCTGCATAAATGCCCATGGTAAATTACTGCCAATAAGTGGGCATCGCTTTCCACTTGGACAGAAAACATCGTTACCAAAACCTTGTTTCTTAATACTGTCTTTAGAACATGGAAAACAAAATTTATGTGATGTAACCGATGGACACTGAACAAAATGTGTATCCTCTAACCAGTCGTCACATATACTACATTTCAATTGGCTAACACCTTTTGAACCAACTTTCTTCGTATGGCTTTCAGAGTTACTATCTTTCCTTTCATGTCCATCTTCAGATTTTATATGGCTTAAATTTACATCTTTATTATCACTAATGTCCTTATCTGTATTTGGTGGTGACTTTGATTTGCGGTTTTCTGTAACTTGTGTTTTCCTGGATTCCTTTGGATTTGTCTCAGCACTAGCAGCACTTATCAACGCTGCCATAGATGATGGTACCCAAGGTGCTTTTGGGGAAGGTTGATGTGGGGTAGTCGGTGGTTGACTTCCCGGAGTCACAGGAGCATGAGGCAATGGTGCAGGATGGCGTTGGTGATCCATCATGGAAGCTCGCCCAACAAGATGTTCCGGTGGTCCAGTTAAATGAGCCATTGACAGTCTTAATGCATCAACCTGTGACTGCATCCAGAGATGTCGTTGGATTTGCTCGTCTTCTCTTTCCTTGTAAGTTCTCCGTGGAGCACGTGAAGGTGCACCAGGGGGTTCAATATCTTCTGCCTTTCGTTTTGACCGATATTTATTTTGACCAAATACAGGAGGTCCAAGTATTGGGTGAAATGCTGGATGATCTGTTACACGTTGTGGCAAATAACTACGACTGATTGGCTCTTTAAAAACTCTTATATTTTCTGGAAGCAAGTCACCTAACAATCGCCATTCATTTGGTGTTCCTTGAACTTCGTATTCAAGATATTTAAAACCAGATGACAAGCCTCTCCCAAGTTCTTTCATAGAATCTTGATACATTTGCTTTGCAACAGAGGATGCACTTTGGCAGAAGTTTTCTGAGCCTCTTGGGTATTCAATATGAATTTTGAGCTCAAAGTCATTTGGTGATGTAGCCCCAGTGCGAGGAGCCGCTTCAAATAAAAATACACGTCCGACATGATTGTGATCCTTCTTGAATCGAACGTCAAATGGAACACAAGAATTTAATACTTCCAGTGTCTCCCTAACAATTTCTGGGTATTCTGAATACTCAGGAGGACGACGAATAATTGGCATACGTGGTGGAGGTCCCTCCTTTCCTGCAGCAACACTAGCTAGAAAACGTCTGTGTTCTTCATGGGCAACTTCATCAGCACTGCGTGGGTTAACAACTACTGATTGTGAACCAGGTTCGCTTGGAACGGCAAATGAACTTTTCGAGGGGAAATTATCTGGAGGTACATCAGGGTGTTGTGCCTGTTCTGATTTTACAGCATGCATGAATCGCAAGTGCTCGCTATGGTGTGGGATAAGGTTGTGATATTGTCCAAATGGATATGGAGCATTTGGTGGCATACTTGAAACAGCATCCATTGAACCATTAGAATGACCGCCAGGACTCGGACTAGAACCGATTGATGTCCCAGTGGAATTCATGTTTTGTCCTTTCAAGGATCGAACTTGGTGTTCCCACCCTTTTCTCAAAGATCTAACATAATCAATAACTGCTTCAATACGATCGGGTCCTTCGTAGTTACAACAACCACGACAAATAGCTTCAGTAAAGTCATTTAGAATAGCCCAAGGTGCTCTGGGGCAATCACAAAGGTAACATTGTTGACGTTGAAATCTGCTAGAATTCATATTTTGAGTCCAAGAGGAATAAGCCATAAAAATAAACCAAAATATTAAACCATTTATAATTCGATAACGCTTCGGTAAAGTAACTATTAATGTACCGAAATATGTATTGAACAAACAAAACAACTAAAGTAAAAATTTCACTTTTACATCCAGATTTCGCCTGACGCAAATCTCCGACAAAAAGAATTTAGTCTGCACCTCTCGACTCATTCAGCTGCAGAATCGATCAACACGCTGACGTCAATGTCTTTTGATTGTATGAAACATTCTAAACTCCATATATGGATGCTCGCAATCGACGAAATTAATAATTGAAAAATAAACTAAAGCGCGTACGTCATAAATGTTATGACCACACGGCTGCCTGGGAAAGAGAATTTTCGGATGATTTTCGGGAGTTCGGATCTTTTGCGCGCGCATTTGGCTTCCGCGCTATGTTGATTGATTGAATGGAACTAAAAACGCTTCGCACGAAATCTTGTTTTTCCTTCAGTCATTTGGCATTTTCACGACTTCGGATTAGTTTTTTAACGTTTTGCACATCATCCGTGCCCCCACTTCATTTACTATGGGATGCACTTTATTGGTCGAACGACGTTGTTCTAGCGTTTTTACTGCGGATTATGAACAAGTTTTTTCCCACTGAGATCACATGCATGCACATTGAGATGAGACATGCACATACCTTATTAATTTTTGCGTGTATAAATGTCTGGGTTTTTTCGCGAAAATTAAATTTCCATGGTAGCCCAAAGCGCGAAAATAAGTACACGTGAAATCTTTATAAAATCGATGATTCGCAAAATTTTATACACGCGAAAATTTTCAAGCTTTCTTTCGCAGCAGGAATATCTTAATTTAGAACGAGAAGAAAATGGAAACACATTCATTTTGTTGATTTGATAAATTCGCGAAAATTAGTACACGCTAAATCAAAGGGAGAAGCTAAATTCGCGAAAATTTATATACGTGAAATTCATTTTTTCATCCTTTGTGAAAATTTACACACGCGAAATTAAATACTCGGAAAAACACGCAAAGATCAAGGAGGTAGATGACATACGTAGCCAACGATATAGACCTTCGCTTGTTTATCTCGGTCTATGCACAAATGTCATATTTTCCGTTAGGAGTCTCGCTTCTCTCTCGATCAGCAAAAACGCAAGCAAAGGATTTTTCAGAAATTTCAGAAATCGCTTGTTTGCAAAATTAAAAACTAAACACACTAATTTCAAGCAATTTTTCGAAGGCAAAAAAGTATCTATAATAAGAGAGTTCCTTTAGTGTTACTTTCGGGAAAATTTATGAACGATTTCAGGTAAATAACAAAAAAAAACATTTTTCAATAATACAATCAATATATTTCAATATTTAGTTGATTTACTAGTAGCTTTCTTGGTTGTTGATTTCACCTTTCTGAACATCCCTTGAATTATGTTGTTTTTATTTGCGCAAGATATCCCTTTCTAAACCCCAGTGTCTTGAGTTCACAAGAGTAAAGTATGTATGGGTTAAGTTCGAAAATTGCGAATTTGCGACATTTAAAACCTTTAACCCTATTATTACTGGGCCTTTTGGGATCTCCTCAATACTGGGGGGACTTGTTTCAACCCCTTTTCCATAACTTTTGATAGGGTCATGCTGCAGCGTTGAAACTTTCCAGAATATTAGGTCAACACATAATTAACATTTTGTCACCAAATCAAAACAGGTGCTGAAAAAAAGAATTTTAGGTGAAGAAAACTTTGGTCACCATAATTGGTCAGAACGTTTTTCAAGCAAAAATAAGATTTTTTTTTTGGATTTTTTTTTTACCTGTCAAAAATTTGGTTACTAAGGAAAAATTATCCCTAGTTACCAAAAAAAAATCAAAATAATCCTAGATAAATTATATGAAAAGTGCTAAAACTTCTAGTCGTATAAGCCATCCATTTAAAAGTTATGTAAAAAAGTATAGGAGGAAACAACAACCCCCAGTAGGAATAGGATTAAAGATGTTTTTTTTGGCCTTCGCGAAATTAAAACCCCGCAAAAATTAAGACTTTTAAGGTATTTTTTATCTTACTAAGCGAGAATATTATTCATTATCAGAATATAACCAACGAAAATTTCAATTTCAATCTTTTTCTTCCCTCTTTTTCACATTTAACGTGGCAGGAAGCTAGTATCTAGCGAATAAGAAGTTTTCAGTAAATGTCCGGCCAACCCGATACCTAATGGGCAAAAACCTGTTCAAAGGCCGCAGTAATGATGCTAGAACAAAGTTATTCTAACGTCTTTACTGCTGACTTTGAACAAGCTTTTGCCCGCTATGTACAGGGACTTATTTAATCGATTAACTTCAAGATTAAAAGAAGCTATTGTTGGCTTTTTTAACAATAAGCCATTGCTTGTTATCGTGATTCACAATTAATCGCACTAATGACATGTGATTCTCCTTACAATGAACACGAGGCGTATTACAACACCAATCGGTGACGCATCTTATTTTTGTAAAACGAGCACTTCTTTTTCTTTATGCGGCATATTTACACCCACGTTCATAACCTCGAGATATAAGGAGATTCGCATAGCCAGTAATCGGAAGGAAGTATTTTGATGACGGTGGAAAAATTAAAATTGGAAAAGAAAACAATTATTTATCACACAGGAATTATTTTGTACAACCAAAGAACAACTTTTGGATAACTTTTCATGCAGAACACTTTTGCTGTCACGTGCAAAATTTCGTCAAATTTAATTACAGTAGTTTATTTCAAAATTGTTAAAAATATCGTACCATAGATGATTGTACGCACAAATTAATTGGTCTTTAGAATCTCCCAGTAGATGAAATGTCACAAAAAAATGATTATCATACTTTTATTCTGCGTCATCATTTGTCTGGATGCAATACCCCGTGACCAATAACTTGTTCAAAGTTCGCAGTAAAGACACTAAAACAACGTTGACGTTGTTCTAGCGTCTTCACTGCGGACTTTGAACAAGTTTTTGCTCCCTGGGTATTTATGGAATTATAAAAATAATTATATGAAACATCTTAATTGGGCTCATCATCGTCTCGTGCGAATTACATGCGAAATACTCATAACATACCCTGGAGATATCGATAGTAAAGTACCATTGATATCACCATGTTTATTTAGTAACTGTGGGAATTTTCCTTGACATATATTTTAGTCCATGTTTAAGCCTCCACACTCCCCTTATAAGTCCACCAAAAATACTTACGAACTTATACAATCCCCTGGACTTATATTCGGAATTTTAGCTACGGTATATCAATTTCTTACCTCCCTTGGAGGTTCGAATAACCGGGACTCTACTGTATATATTTACAAAACGTGTAGCATAATTCTAAAACTTGAATCCAACTCCACAATTTAAAGTTCCTAATTATCACTAGAAACCAATTTCCAAGATGACGTCATTTTATTATGAAAAGATCTATTAGTCTCCTTTATAGAAAGTTATTTCCGACGTTTTGAGTTAGCAATCTATCCTGGTGTTTTGGTAATCGAGACTAGTAACAAAACAGTGCGGTAAACTCGAAACTAGTAAAATACATATATGCAAAGTCATGTGAGTGTGAATGATCGAAGAAACTATACATCGAAGAAACTATAAAATTGCACACGTATTTTTGACTTTATACAACATGGCATGCCCCTGGGTTAGTGCTGGAAACTTATAGTGTCCCCGAAAATATATTTACTTCGGATACTACGGGCGAATTATACAGTATTGTAATATAGCCTGATTCCCACAAGTGACTTACAGAATAGTTGTAAAATACGTCGTCATTCACATCTTCTCATAAAACAAGAGATATTTCATTCAAACATGTCTCTATTTACACGATGATCTATCTCATGCAGACCCAGATAATAAAAATTTAATCTGTGTGAATAAAAAGAGAATTAGAAATAACTGCACTCTTTTTTTATAAGAAACCAGTTTATTGGAGATGGTTTATTAGAAACTAGTACTGGGACGCCAACAAAAATTAGGTAACCTCCAACACTGACCTCAGAGTGACAAAGAAACTTGATAAACTTGACATTGACACCGATGAAACATACAATGACATCAGTGAAAATCTGCACATTAACGCTTACGCACAAAATAAACTAATATTGTATACAAAATAAACTGTGCCCAGAGCGCTTAAATAAAGTTTTGATCTTTACGGAGGGTATATTTATTGTATAGTACAGTAGTTGTATTGTAATCTTGTACTCGTTTTTAGCTCAGAAACTGCTAAGAACCTTTCAATCCTGAAAAAGAAACCTTCAAGAAACATTGAGTTCAACTATTAATTGCTAACTTGGTGTGAATAAAGGACTACAATCCAAGGAAAGTTTAATTGAAAACATTGTATAAACCAAACCAGCGTAAATTTTGTGTATAAATTGAGCTTTGTCATAATGATGACTAAGTACTTATATAAATAGCATGAATGTTCGCTACCATCGTGTTAATTAAAAAAATTGAAACGAGAAAATTACGCTATTACTAACATCCGACTAATTACTTGACAACTCTATTAATTTTCGCTCTGTTTACATTATAAAGAAACAACAACAACGATATTAATCCTGTCAATACTACCGCAAATAAAGATATGTCATGTTTGTTTACGTGTATCCAACGCACGAAAATTATTCAAATAAAAAATAAAAGAAGATAAATAAGGCTTTCGTCATCAAAATCTTTATAAAGTGAGAAAAACATTTCGAGGCAGTTAAACGTCGATTCCGTTAAACTTATTTTAAAAGATCGGAATCTTAAATTTCTTAGATTATTTTTATATTAGCCATATGCTGAGCCAATCTCGTTCCCAGGACTTCTTGCTTTCAAAATATAGAGCTTCACCTCTTATGCTTCAAGAAGGCAAGAAATCATGGGAACCAGGTTGATGTTAGTACAATCCTACGCAAGTAGTGATTATAATTGAACATGCGTGTCCTCCCTTTTCAGGACTCATCATTATCAAATAGAGGTTTCCGCCTCCTCTAAAAGTATGTTTGAGTCATCACCATGTTCTATGAATCCACTTCAGTTGTTCAAATAAGATAAGATAAATAATCTGTGGATGAGTGCCTTCGAACTTAGCATCAAAAAGCTCTCCTTCACAGTGAATATTTGTTCTTATTTCGGCTAATCATCAAGGAACGTGTCATCTTTTATTATTGAGTCATCACATGTTTCTCTTTTTTTATGCCGTAATACTTGACTCATTGCCAAAAATCAAATTGGTAAGTCTTGTAACGATATTATGCAAACGTTAATGATACACGTAGCATCAAAAGGAAGCGACTGCAGCATTCCCAATGTTGATATAAGCCAAAAAAAAGTACGTACAACAAAGAATACTACTATTATTTGATTGGTTTATTCATACTGAAGTAACTAATTATTTACAAGCTCTTTGAAATAGCACTCTCCTTCCCATATGTTGCATACAGTGGTTAGCAACATTTATATTAATTACAAATTATAATGATTTTAAAAGAACTTCTAAAAACAGCAGAGGGAAGAGAAGGAATTCCTGATGAGATCATTAAAAAAGCTTAGTAGAATCATTAGGAATTCACCTGACATACATAAAAGGGAATGACCTGATACGTATTATAGACATGGATGACTCGCTATGTGCTGTTTAATTGCTGTTAAGGAGTTAATCACAGTGGTGTAGTAATGACATATAGATTGTTTTGTTTATATGAGATTAAGTAAGAGATAGACCAAGTGAGCAAAACCTTGTTCAAAGTCCGCAGTAAAGACGCTAGAAACGGTTCTAGCGTCCTTACCGCGGACTTTGAACAAGCTTTTGCCCACTGGGTAACGAGTCATGGTAATGAGTTATTCAAAATAACTGTCTGGTATTGAACACACAAGCATACGTCATCAATTACAAGATTATTTATTTTTTTAGAATGTCAGAGCGCAGAGAGAGAGAGAGCATCTTGATAATATTATTTGTAGGTTTTCTTCCTCCTCGCACATTGTTTTTCGCTCCCCGCTTGCCTATTTAAACCTCTGGGAGGAGAGTGCTTTTTAGGTTACGGTTACACAAATCATGCCTCGTCTTCCATTTAAAACGAGAAAAATCTAAAGCTGTTCCTATAGTCAAATCCAAAGACATTCAGACCATGTTTTTCACGAGAAATCAGCAAACTAATGACAAGGAAAACCTGATCGTGTTGAGATTCATTGGAAAACTTTCTACCTCTAAGGTAGCAAAACGTTTATTTTGACAAATAAGTTGGAAACTCAAAATAAAATGTACAGGGTACCTTTGCAATGAATTGGTTTTATCGCAAAAAAAAAAAACCCTTCTGCGCACTTTCTTTTTGTTGTTAAATTTGGTAAAATAAATCGTACTTTTGGCGCGAAATTTTGGACTTTGAACTCCTCTCGTGGGCGAAAACTTGTTCAAAGTCAGCCGTAAAGACGTTAGAACAAAATCGCTCGACGTTTTTGCCCACTGAGTTAGATTTTCTAGTCTCAATTTCTTAATTTTGAAATAAATATCCGTTATTCAAACATTTAGGATAACAAACCATTGTGTGAATTTCATTTTACGTCATTCAAGAAAACGAGCTTTTGAAAGAATACGTTTTTGTTTACTTGTAGATTATGTGACGATGCGAACGATGGCCTACCATTTTGACCTTTCGATAGAAATGAACATCATGAGTAAATAATATAGTTGACATCAGCATGACATCAGCAAATGACATAGTTGGGATATCATTGGAAAGGAATACTGAATACAGATCTGGATACTGTATCTCCATAACAAACCGTTTTGTCTTCCGTTTTGAAAGCGGGTTGTTATGGCCGAGCTGCTTTCCAGAATTTGATAGCACTTGTTCTAACGTCATAGAAATCATATGGAAAAATCGTCGTTTGGTTACAGACCGAGCGGTTGGGCGAAGGGCTATAAATGTAGGCTTTCTTTCACGTGGTTCTCACTATTCTAAAGGTTGATTTCCGTGCGAAAGCTAAAATGAGACATTCCATTGGTAGAAACCGTGCATTACAATATATGGTAATATACATTCCATATATGGTAATATCCGGAACCATATTAGGTAATCTTTTATTTTCCCAGTTTTTATGTGTCTTACTTATTGTTCATCCGGTGATTTTGAACTTGCGAGTAATTTATTGTGATCTAAAACTAATGGATCCTATTCTGAGACGTCAGAAAGTATTTTTAAAGTATTAGCTATAGATCTATTCACAAATAAATGGTATATACCGTTTAGTATTTAGAAAATACCCAAACAGTATACCATTTCTTAAAAAACAATAATGACAAAACATAAATAGCTGCAACTCTCAAAGGTACTTTAGAATATTGTGGTCCAGTTGAATGTGTTCTATTTATAACTACAGTCTTTCCAGTAGACAATAAAAAAGGTGATTTTAACAAAATTTCTGGATATCTATGACATCATCGAATAATGCAAAAAGCATAATAAGAAGTTCACACAGTTCACACATAGTTTATAGATTAAACACATTCTTATTAAAAGCGAATCTCCGCTAGGCGAATTCGTTCACACGAATTCTAAATGAAACCATTGCATTGGTTGAACAGTTGAATGATTGTGATGTCGCTTTCCACCAATGTAATGGCCTCGTTTAGAATTCGCGCGACTAGATTTTGACTAAAATAACAGATACAATATTGAAAGACTGTCTAGAGACATATATTTTGAGGGATGGTGCTATAAACTAAGGGTTGTTTTCCACGAGGCGAAAAATTCTCTACAAAAGCCAAAAGAAGATATTCCATTGGTAGAAATTGACGTCACAATCATGATGTCAATAGACCTTTTCAGGAAATAATGAAAACGAGGCGTTTGTTGCTTAAAGTAGAACTTGTTGCAATGCAATAAATTCTTTTTTGTGCAGTGACTTCCAGTAGAAAAATCGATACGATTCCCAAAAGAAGATATTCCATTGGTAGTGACGTCACAATCATGATGTTAATATACCTTTTCAGAAAATAATGGAAACGAGGCGTTTGTTGCTTAAAGTAGAAATTGTGGCAATGCAATAACTTCAATATGGTACTCAAGATACTTGTGGCGTGTATTGCTGGTCGAAACCTTTTTGTGCCAAAAGATATTCCATTGTAGAAATTGACGTCACATCTCGTCACACCTACGACACACTTTTGCAAGTGGGTGGGGCTACTAACATTCCAAGTTTGCTATGTTCATTAGTGTGAGATATTTTTCAGCCTGTGGGCAAAGTAAATAGCCAAAGAGCGGTAGCTCGTTGCCAGTTTCAGCTGGGGTTCAGGGAGCGCTGTAAACCTCTTGCTGGTGGGGTTCAGGGTCAAAACCCCTGGGAGCTGATGCAATTTTAGCGCATCGAACTTCTGAAAATAGCTAATTCTTTACTATTATATGATACTTTTTTTAACCTTTAGGTGTATCCTTTGCTTTAACCATTCTGTTAATGGTTTAACCCTATTAACCATGGGCTTTTTTCGTTCGAAACCGTGGAGAAGAGGCATAAAGTGCCTGCAGCCATTATTCCCCAAACCACTAAGGCTCATGACATGAAACTTGGTACAATAAAAAAACAACTCAATACAACAAATACTTTGGGAAAAATATTGACTTGATGACGTCACTGATACTTGCTATGACGTTATCACTAACAGTTTATGGCATGAAACTTGGTATGCTTACAGAACAACTTAATAAAAACACTTTTCCTATAACATTTTGAACTGATGACGTCACTTATATCTGCTATGCTATCGAATCAGTAAAAGTAGGTTTGCAGTTCGTGAAATATGCTATATACTTTATGCCCTCACCCACCCCTATGGCTAACAGGATGGAGAAAAGCAAAAAGGATCAGGGCCATATTCATAAGGGTCGTATAAACACTTGTAAAATCATAAACTGAAAAAATATCCTGCGAATCCCAAAACCATGGGTGAAAACGTGGCACTCAATAAATTGGTAAAAATATTCTATATATTCGTTCAATATTCTTGTAACTCTTTATTCTACAATATTTAGATTTTTACATCTAGGAAACTGTGAGAAAATCTCAATATCTGAATAGCTAACCAACAAAGATATATAATAGTAAGAATCAGCTTTTCAAATGCAGTAGCTAGTTAAAATCTTATGCCCTGCACAAAAAGAAAGTTATTGCTTTGCAACAAGATTCTACTTTGAACTACAAACAACTTCGTTTTCCCTATAAGTGGAACTTTCGTTTAGTGGCACCATTTTCCTCGGTCCCTTTGCCTTAACAAGCCCCTATTAACTTCGGATAAGTGGAACATTCGACAAGTGGAACCATTTTCTTCGGTCCCTTAGAGGTTCCGCTTATCGAGCGGCAACTGTATTTTGTTTTGGTAGAACCTGAGAGTTTTTCATCACTTACCTTGATGTTGGCATTGGATGACTGCGTGGTGGTACATCATCATTGTTAACATTCTCACTTGGAG
>JAULBZ010002025.1:0-19858 GCA_032360805.1 Neoturris breviconis
CTAGTACCCAGGCTCTTGGAACATATTCAACTTTTTGTGTCTTTAGGTTTGCTACCGAAAATTTAAGGCTTTTTAGCCAATTGAAAATTCTGGAATTTTGCCTTGTCTCAAATATTTATGTGATTGCTTGTAGCTTTAGACTCTCGATAGGCAACCCTCCTGATTTTCATATTTTAGTTTTCTTAGCTTGGTTTCCCCCGTAGACCGACTATTCTCTAGTCTAGATTTCCACTTAAAAAATAATCTACGAGTAACGTATCGTACACATTAGACTGTACTAGCAAGCGTTTCCTTTTATAAATTGTCATTCTGTAAAATATATGGTTATACAAAATAGGCCTATAATAAAAATTGAATAAATATAAATTGCCGTGCGGACCCCTTTTTAGCGTCTTCGTGCACATGTAAATGATATCGTCACGGTTATACTTGAGAATAGTCGGTCTAAGTAGGCTAGTCAACGAAAATCGGAGTTAAAACGGAGTTAAATCGGGAATCGGGCCAAATCGGAATTTAGACTACATTACATTAAATAATTTGAATTCAGTTTAATTTTTTTAACGTACCTACTTACGCGTATTATTATTATTATTTTAAATATAAATCCGGCTAAAATCCGGCTCTACGTAACGTAGCGTACCGATTTAATATGTAGCCAAAAAGATTTAAGTATTACGGTCCGGTACACGTATTATTTTTTAATTGGGAATCCGGCTAAACTCTTTTCCCAATGATTCGTTTCCATCATATAATCTGGCTTATTTAAACGCAATGTACAACCTCGTTCCTAGGGCTTCTTCTCTCTTGACGTTTACGAGGTTGACGCAATGTACATAAATCTCTAATCTCAATGTTTGTATGAATAGTATTTATACCAAATTTCTATTTCTAGCTATATTTTAAATATCTTCCATCTTTTATTAAAAATTTGCAATCAGGACAGTTACTAAACAAAAAAAGCAATGGTTCAATCAACCTCGTTCCCAGGGCTTCTTGCCTTTTCGAACAGAAGCCCTGGGAACGAGGTAATGGTTCAATACCATGCTTTATCAATCTCGTGAATATTTGTTATACTTACTTTTAGACTTCCTCTGACGTCAAAACAACGTCTTTTTTATAGTGAAAAACTGCGTCACGTGTTTACAGGGTTGTAAATTAATGTATTTTTTCTCCCTAGAAAAAAATCTTTAAAAATAAAAAGGCGCTGGGGGTGAGCTTGTTTCCTAGTAACTATTTTAGTGGTCGAAATAAAAGTTTAGTAATCCCTGAAGGAGGGATTTTTGAGCATCAGGCTTTCTAATGCAAAAATCACCAACCTCTTCCGTGTTTCGAAAAGGCAAGAAGCAATGGGAACGAGGTTGAAACATCACTCATTCCAATGAATATTTGGTCTTATTTCGAACACTGTTTGGTCATTTTTTTCATGAGTTTTTCGGTGTGCCAAGGGAGGTCTTTGATATATCTTCCCTGCAGGCACTAATATTCCCACAGGGAATAGGTACTCAACGTCTAATCAACGTCGAACGTCGTTTAAATGTCAAGACGATGTCTTTTCGTCGTTGATTAGACCCCGAGTGCCTATTCCCAACGGACAAAAACGTGTTCAGAGTTCGCAGTAAAGATGATGTTGTTCTAGCATCTTTACTGCGGATTTGAATAAGTATTTACCCAATCTCGATCCCAGCGCTTCTTCTCCCGTTTTCACAAATTTAGACGTCAAAAGAGAAGAAGACCTGGGATCGAGGTTCCCACTATGTTGGATTATAACTCATGAAACTTCCACATGTGTCCACTGTATTTATCGTGTAGGGCTGGCTACGTAAGTCAATGCGTTTTGTTTCTAGTGAGAACCAATAATTTTATCACGCGCGTAGGGACGTTGCTATTGAGGTCCACTACAAACTCGTCCCTAGCGCCTTTTTACTAGATTAATATATATTAATATTTTATTTAACCACTGCCGTGTGTTGTTCGTCGTATTAACGAAGATCTATAATTTTACCAATTATTTCGCTCCACAGCAGATATATCAACCTCGTTCCCAAGGCATCTTGCCTTTGGTTGCAGATATATTTTCGAAGACCACATCCAATGGGCCAGAACTCGTTCAACGTCAGCAGTAAAGACACGTAGAACAACGTTTTGACGTTATTCTAATGTCTCTTTACTGATGACTTTGAACAAGTTTTGGCCCATTGGGCATGCGTCTGTTTATTTCAGCAATTAGTTTTATTATTATTATTATTATTAAGGTCATGGAACCTGGAGACGAGTTATAAGCCAGCTGAGTGTCAAGTGAAACAATCGGTTATTTACTAATACTTTATTGAGGTAGAGATTTTTCAAACAAATGTAAAGATGGACTCGAGGTGTCCAGTCAGGGCCGGCGAAATGATTTTGAAAGTGGGTGGGCCATAATATAGTCTAATGAAATCAAACTGATCCTCTTATCCCTTTCTTTTCCTATTTTCCGACTTCAAGACAATAACGTAGCGATGAACCTCATACAGTTTGGCTTTGTCAGACTAGCCATAACATAGTTAGGTCCGACTAGAAAAAAAATTGCTATAAAATGCTATATTAGCATTAATGATCATTCTAAATTAAATGCACTGCAAAATAAGACAAAACATTTCTCTTCAAAAACAAGCTATGCAATGCAGAAATTTACTCTGATAAAAAGTAAGGGGATGGGGTATGCTCCCCCTCCCTCCACTCCACCCCGGTGTCAAGAACATTTTCGTTCTTTAAAAACAATAATTACCGAGGTTTCACCAACACTAACTTCATCTGTGTTTTGACACTTTAAATAAAGTTTTCTTTATATTTATAGCCACACAGTTACAAAAAAACTTCCAACACGATCAGCCAAAAACGACCACGGACGACCGCTATTGTCGAAGAAATAAATGTTCGAAAAAGTACTGACCAAATTATAGCGCGCGTTTTATTCATATTATGATATTATACAATAATAATGCACATGTTTATTATGTAGCCTTGGTAGCATAGAAATTGATTACTGAAAGTTTATGCTCTGTTTACATTGAATATATAAATATCTCTGAGGAAAATTTTAAATATTCAACAAAAAAATATTTTAAAAAATCGCGTGTCCAATACTTTTCTGCGTGACAGAAAATTTTCCAGCAGAGAAAAAAAGAAAGAGTTGAAATGTTTCCAACTTTCAATTTGTTTCCGTATGCGTCCGCCTTCTCCACTTTTCTGATCATGCACACTTGCTTTAATATTTATAATAAATATGCATCGTTTGTGCAATGCTCCCTGCCCTCCTAGCTGCCCTGTAATTCGAAATACCGCCTCTAATGACGTCACCAAGATCAGAATAAGATGGCAAAACAAAAAGTAATAGAAAACCTATACGCAATGAGTTTAAAGTTTATTGCTGCACTGATGCTAGTCCAGAACCTCGATTACGTGTTCAAGCAGTTCCCTTGTTAATGCGCTCATCAACAACTGAACTCTATGACGTCAAAGATCAAATATAAATCAATTAATAATAGCACTCTATTGATATTATTTCAGAATCTTTGTTTTATCTCAACAAATATACAATACTGAATTATAAAAATGTGTCGAATGACGTCAACGTGTCTCAAATATCTGATTGTCTACCCACTAGTCGGTAATCAAATCGAATCTATCCAATGAAATAGTATCATCGTACGTCACGAAATTTAACTTAGCCAATCATATTCGTAGTTGTGAAGCTTTCCCGACCAAAACTAGCCTCATTCCTCCAGCCGCGTTAAAAATTGTGAAAGAAACATGGCCAGAGAAGTTTGTATCCGAACCAATGTGGAAGGTAGAGAACTTTTATATTACTGTTAATTTTTATAGTAACAAATGAGAAAAACCGTGGAATGGATCGCTATATAGACGATTATAAGAAACAACCCGTGCGAGTTGGGTTCTATGACATAGAAGAAACCGTTGGGAAAGGAAACTTTGCTGTGGTCAAAATGGCAAGACATCGAATCACGAAGTCGCGGGTTAGTAATTTTTCTCTTCCAATTCAGAATTAGCTTTGCTATATACTTCTTTGCTTGTTGTGGCTGTATATATGGTAGGCTTTTTGATTTTCTAAACGTTCTTCTCTACTCGACGCATCCCATGCTCTATCATCAGCCGTTGACATAATTTAGTGTTTTTTTTTGTTTACATCTTATAGTGTAACTTCTAAATCGGTGTAGTGTATGAAATAAAATATGATTTCTCTTTTTCCACCGTACAGGTTGCTATAAAAATAATCGATAAAAGCCGCTTAGATGAAGCAAACTTGAAAAAAGTTCATAGAGAGGTTCAAATCATGAAATTACTCCGTCATCCAAATGTTCTAAAGTTATATCAGGTAAAAAGCATGTTATGTGGTATTTTGTTTTGTTTATAATCGTGTTTTTACTGAAAAATATCTGGATTCTGTTGTGGTAGTCATATGGTTTGTAAGAGTTACATTGTACTGCTTTGCTAAGGTACTATAAGCTACATCTGTTATTGAGCGTCTAGTATCAGTGAAATATATTTGTAAATTTACAAAGTAAAACTCATTTTGAATGCGAGTACAAAGCCAGTACTTAAACTTTGTTATTTGTTTTTCTAGGTTATGGAAACTAGAAATATGCTGTATATTGTCACCGAATATGCCACAAAAGGTGAAATGTTTGGTGAGTGCTAACAGTCTATGCTTTCTGTTTTGATGTGTCTTTATAGTACTGTATATGTTCAACAATTTTGCTATTCCAATATTTAAATGTCTGACATTTTGTCTCTTTCTCACACAATCCCCCTTTCCCGCCAGCAGTCACCATGGCTGGACATCTATATGTTTCGCTTTTGTTCGAACTTTAGATGAACTTCATATTCTATGTATATATATATAGTGACTCTTATATGAAATGTTTGTGTTGAGATTGAAATTCATGTTCCAGTGATTGACCTGTATGTATGAGATGTTTAATATATATTTATTTGGACTTGTTGTTTTTAGCTCACATAGATAAATGTGGCAAATTAGATGAGCCAGAGGCAAGACGATTCTTTTGGCAAATCATGTCAGCTGTTGAATATTGTCATAATCGCAGAGTAGTTCATAGAGACTTAAAGGTAAGAACTCAAAGATAAATGTGATTTTTCTCCTGGGAAGAGTAAATTAATAAAATATATACTTTGTGAGAAGATTGTCTAGAGTACAAATTATTAAATTAGTATTGCTAAGCATTTTTCTATAATTATTACTTAGCTTCGCAAAAAATTCCCATCGTTTTCTAATTAAGACAAGTAACAACTTTTGCTAAGCAATTTGAATTCGAACCCTGTTCTCCATCTTTTATTTTTCTGTTATGAATAGGCATTCATATTTGTATGCATCCATAATATGTGCATTTAAAAATGAAAGTGTCCATTATTTTCTTTTTCTTTTATGAGTAGCCTAAACACATTAAAGATCATCATATAGCATAAGTAATCTACCGCATTTCAGCTGTTTCAGTTCACACACACACACTTATTCGAATGTTTTGAAACGTTATTCTTCTAATTTTTTAAAACGTTATTTGAATCTTTGTGGTCAACATTCCTTGAAGGTACAAAATCGCTTTCAGATTTTTTTATTTTATTTTAATTTCTTTTTTCGTCAGTCAAGTAGGAAATTATGTTTCCCATGTTCACTGTTATAATTTGGACTTCATAGTATATACCATGTTTCTTTTTAGACTGAGAATTTGTTACTTGACGATAATCTCAATGTAAAAATTGCTGACTTTGGATTCAGTAACTATACAAAAGAAGATGAACTTCTTAAAACTTGGTGTGGTAGTCCACCTTATGCTGCTCCTGAAATATTTGAGGGAAAAGAGTATGAAGGACCAGCCATTGACGTATGGAGTTTGGGAGTCGTATTGTACGTACTTGTATCTGCTGCTCTCCCATTTGATGGTGAAACAGTTCATGAAGTTAGAGATCGAGTTTTAGAAGGAAGATTTCGTGTGCCTTACTACATGTCTTCAGGTTTGTTATTTACATGATATTTCTTACTTCATTACTGTATATTTATTCAGCTTTGTTTACGCTACAGTGCAGTTGTTTTCATAAATTGTTATGCTGTATACTTAACAACAAAACTAACAAACTTAGCGTTGACTCAGTTACCCTCTTCATTATGATACTCTTGCTTTATTCCTGGTCTTGCCATTCAAACTTATTTGATATTTCCTTGGTGAGCAGTGGAAAATTCTATGTATATTCAATCTTTGATAAAATATTGAAATGTCATGTTGGAGGAAGGTACTGTGAACAAACTAGTGTTGTAAACGGAATTATATTATATATTTCACTTCCATTATTTTTAGAACTTGAAGATTTAATTCGCAAAATATTAGTGAAGAATCCGGCTCATCGTTATACTTTAAATCAAATTAAAGGTCATCCTTGGATGCAAAAAGAACCTCAAGAGAGGCGTCTTATAAACAATTCAAATATTGAGACATCATTTGCACATGTCTTTAATGGTGAAATGAACCCACAAGTATTACATTTAATGCAAAGTCTTAGTATTGATATTAGCAAAACCAAAAAGGTAAATTATTAAAATGAATTATGTATTGCATACTGTGGGTATCCCAGTGGGAAACAACTTGTTCAAAGTCTGCAGTAAACGTTAAAGACATTGTGACTTTAAAACCCATTGTGTTTGTCTTAAGAAAACTCATAAAATATGCAGTGATTGAAATAACAGCAAATAGTCACTGTGTAAGAGAGATTTTTGAACATAGCTTCAGGCTTTATACACTGAAGCTATGCTAAAAATCACTCTTCCACAGTGATTATTTGCTCTCATTTCGACCATTAATATGTAATATGATATTGAAAAATGTATTTTTAACATAAAAGAAAGTATGCTTAAGTCTGAAGCAATGCTCTAATTTCGAACACTGATGCTAAAAAATTATATACTCATCCAAAGTGATTATTTGTATAATTTTCTTTTTTCATTTTAGTCTGTCGAACAGAACGCATACGATCATCATAGTGCTATTTACTATTTATTAAGTGAACGTTTGCGTCAACATCGAACAAGCTACCCTGACCAGTCACATGTTAGTACACGAATTAGACGGACTAGTTGCATAGCTGATCAAGCAATTGTTAGAAATAATACGGTTACAGGACTTATGGGTCACCAACAACATAGACTACCGACATCTGTTCCTAGAAACTCTGCGCAAACAGTTTTGCAGTATGCATTGAATGAATTACATTTAGGAGATGTGAAAGTTCCATCTGAAATATCAAGTAGTACTGTTCCTGGTTGTATTACTGAATTTATACCACCAATTACACATGCACCATACTCATCTAGACTAACACATATGGCTCCCTCGCAAAATATAGATACTGTCAATGAGGAAGGTGATGGTAGTGAGACTCCAGAAGGCAATCCAAATCCACCACGTAAACAGAGACGCGGAAGGCGGTCTGCAGTGGATGCAATGATGCATATGAACTCCAGAAGGCATACGGTGCAAGGTCCTCCTATGGCACCAACTGAGACTTTATTTGTACCTGCAAACCATCCTCTGTTGCAACAAGACACTTCTGATAGGCCTCCAGAAGCACATAATGATTTTAGTAATAGAATAAAAATACAAATTGTTGAACCTACGGTACCTGCAACTGAAAACACATCAGCATCTATGATGTTGTTGCAACCTAATGAACCTGTGATTCCTATACCTTCGTTTGCTCACAAAGTAGATCCTGGGTTCAATGAAGGTAGAAGAGCTTCAGACGGTGTTAATGCACCATTTAGACATTTATTACACAAAGCAGAAAACCAGTATTTGAAAGAATACCAAGAACTCCAAAGGTTAATACAGCGTAGCCTTACACCAAACGAACTTATGGATCAACAACAGCATTACCATTCACAATTTATGGAAGGTGGTTGTACAAACTCTAGTACAAATTCTTCAAGTACTGAATGGAGGTCTAGTCCAATGTCTAGTCAGAACGAACTTATGAAGACCTTACAAAGTATGCATCTTGCTAATCAAGATCTTGAAATGTTAGATGCAGATCATTTAAATGGTCTTGGACCTTGTAGAAGACAGGCATCATACAGAAAAATATCTGGTGGTGTATCCCCAATACCTGCTCATATAAGGAAACGTAGAACTCCTGTTCTTGGGGAGAGTCCATTCTCCAGTTTTGAGATGGAAGATAGTAGTTAAAGAAAATGATTTATTGTTCTGTTTTAAAATCTGTTTTATTTTCATGTTTCGTTGAAGTTTGGAATATTTGTGCAGGGGTTAAAATAACTGTCCGTCACCACTGTGGAGTCGAAGCGATTTTTTAGAATATTTAAAACCAAAAATGTCTCCTCCATAGTGATAATTGGCAGTTATTTTATCACTTGTTTATGTATGTCTCACTTTTCTACTGATTTCCACCTTGTGCTTGAGAAAAGCTGTGGTGATTTTATACCTCTTTGTACTTCAAAAGTTGTTTGGTGTGGTATCCGGAGGTCGAAATAAGCAAAGATTGTATCTGCAATTAACTGATCTCTTTGTTGTGAAGAAACCATTTTGAAGCTCATTGAAATGGATTTCTTCCCAGATATAATGTAATATTATTTCGATCCTTAGTACGTACCATTCTTTGTTTTTATGACTTAAACACACACACAAATGTTTATCAGTGTTCAAAATAAGAGTAAATAATCATTGTGGAGGAAGGACTTTTGAGCATTGCTTTAGGCTTTCTACCCTGAAGCAATGTCCTCCACAGTGATTATTTTCTCTTATTACGAACAATGTTTATAGAGAATTATTTTTAACTGTATAGGACTAGAGAATTTAATTTCGGAGACTTTATTTTTTATAACGAAAAAATTATGCATTGTAAAAAGAATGGGATCATTTTGTGGAAATTGTACATGAATCTGCCCAAATAACTCAAAAGTATCTGTAAACATGTAGTTAATTGGTTTCATCAGTTGATAGGAATCAACCAATTTTAAGATTCTTGAGTATTTACAGCGCTTGAAATATGCTCAAAAATCCCTCCTTCACAGTGATTATTAAATAGAGCACTGATTTACTCCTTCAGTAAACACATATTTTTTAGGCTTATTCTGTTGCCCTGTTATATATATAAACACAAAAGTATTTCTTATATCACACGAGCCCTAAATAACTGTTGAATATTAATGGAGGAATGTTTTTTAGTACAGTTTTTAACTTTGAAGCTGAAAAAATGCTCCACGACAGGTGATATTTAACAGTTATTTTGAGGCTTTTTCCCAGCCGGAAAAAACCTGTTTAAAGTCAGCAAAATAATGTAAGAAAAATGGTCTGTGAACGTTGTTCTAACGTTATTTTGCTTACTTAGAGCAGGTTTTTGTTGGCTGGGTTGTCCCAGGATTGCAAATAGCAACTGATGTAGTTTGGACAAACCAGTACTCGAAATACCAAATAAACACCAGTCGTTGAAGTATGAGTAAATAATCACTGTGGAGGATGGACTTTTGAGCATAGCTTCGGGCTAATGCTACAAAGCCTATGCTCAAAGATCACTCCTCCAGAGCGATTATTTGCTTTTATGTCGACCGCTGAGAGACATCAGTAGCTATTTTGAAGCCTGCATCTAGACTAGAATTTTAACAGGAAAAACATCCTTGTAGCTTTCGTCTCTTTTTTCCTCTATATCTTTAGAGACTAAAAATGTTTGGCAACAATCAAATAAAATTCATAGAAATCTACCTGGAAATGAACTTTATTCGTTTTTAAAATGGTAGTCCTGTTAATTTTTCTTAACGTTGTTTCAGTGGCCGAAATATGAATAAATAATCACTCTGGAAGAGGGATTCTGGGGCATAGCTTGTAGCCTGAAAATATGCTCAAAAATCACTCCTCCACAGTAATCATTTATTCTTATATCGATCACTGGTTTCATGATGTTTTTTACATGAAAGCAATATGTTTATATGCATATAATATTTGATATCTCGTTTGACACACTTTTGCTTTTTTTGGATCCATTTCTTAACATACTGTGGCTTCTCATACTTTTTATAGAATAGCAGTTTATTTTCCTTGAAACTTTGCCAAACCAAATTCAGATCATTAAAAAAGTAAGAAGTAAATAAATGGTTAACTTCTGGAGAAAAGATCTTAGAAATTATAAGAATGCAATAACATTATGTGTATGGATGGCTCTCAGCCAGTGGGCAAAAATTTGTTTTAAGTCCACAGTAAAGACGCTAGCTTGCGTCGTTACTGCGGACTTTGAACAAGTTTTTTATCTTTAAAATCCAAAATTCGTTACCAAAAGCAATTATCTTAGCAGCTTTAAAAAAAGTAAAATTCAATAATTTTGAGAAAAATTAATCTATGATGAAGAGTGTTAAGTCAATGAGCTTGCAATTTGGTTGGTTTCTTCGGGACGAATTTTGGAGAGGTCCCTTATCTATTTCAAAATTATGTGAACCTTCAAATATACATTAATCTTTGAGTTATACTTCTCAATTTATGTAGGATCCTTCCTTACAGTGTTAAGTGTTTGAAATAAGAGCAAATAATCACTGTGGAGGATAGCCTGAAAGTATGCTCAAACATCACTCCTCCACAGTGATTATTTGTTCTTTATGAATAAGTAATCACTGTAGAGGAGGGATTTTCAAGCATACTTTCAGGTTTTGAAGCCTGAAGCTATTCTCCACCACAGTGATTATTTGCTCTTCTTTTGAACGCAGATCCTTTTCCTCATGATAAATATGAATGTTTATTTGTTGCGATTTAGTTGGCAAGTTAAACTATGAGTTGTATATTGAATTAATACTAGAATTGGATAGAAGCCAAGTCGTTAACATCATTGATTATTTAATTGATTTTCTTTCTAAGTGTTGTTAACCTTAATCCTGTTGATGTTATGCCAGTTGACCATAACTCCTATTATATTTTTAGCGTTCAGAGTTGTCAAAATAACAGTTAATAATCACTGTGGAGGAGGAATATTTCAGCACAGCTTTAAGCTGTATTACCTGAAGCTATGCTCTAAAAGCACTCCTCCAAAGGGATTTTTTGCTCTTATTTCAAGCACTGTGTTCAGAAATTTTTTATTTATTGTCAACTGAGAGAGATTTCCTTATTATGTATTTTGTTTATTTTGTCAGTGTCTGGTTGTTGATAAAAAAAAGACAAATTTACAATTTCGGAAAGAGTAAAAGTAATTTTTGATTTTGAGTACTTCCTTTAAAATGTCAAGAGGTTCCTGCTTCGGAATTGTTAATGGGTTTCTAATGACATTTCTTAGTTAATTATAGATAGTGTATAGAACAAGCTTCTATGCTGCCTTCCCTTAATCACATTTCACTAAATAATGTACACTATGCATAATCGAAATATTTTTCAACTCTGTTGCGATCACTCATTTATTATTAATAGCAGCACGACGTTTAACCACTACCGTCACGCGATGTCAAACTCGTCGAAAAACGTCGTCTTTTCGTCTGTTTGACATTAATAATTTAGTCATTGCGCGTTCCCTCTAAATATTTCTCCGTCATTATTTTTTTGCAATGATATAGTTTCAAGGTCGATCAGGGTACGAAGTTGCTAGTTATAAATACACTGCCAAAAATAAGCACGAAGTTATCATGCAGGAATTAACAGATTTTATGACAATAGTGAAAATCATTTATTTTGTCTGCGATTGTTGAGAGTATCTACTGAGAGAGTATTGTAGTATTCGAAGTAAATTAATTGCAGGGTGCTAAAAACGTCGGGAAATCGATCCGTCCTTTGCAACAGTTCCCGGATTCGCTTCGTGTGACAATGCCCCGTGGACAAAAAAACGTGTTCAAAGTCAGTAGTAACGACGTTGTTCAAGCGGTAAAGGCCTGTCTTTGGAATTATGCGACTGTATTTTGTAGTCTTTATCTTCCCAGTGGGCAAAAAAATGTATAAAGTCAAGCAAAGACACTAGAACAACGTCGAACGAGGTTCTATCGTCTTTACCACGAACTTTAAACAAGTTTTGGCTCACTGGGTTGGTGTTAAGCTGACGTCAATTTCTACCAATGGAATGTCTTCATTTGGATTCCGCGTGGATTTTTACGCTAATGGAAAACGGCCTTTAATCTATTTGTTATGCAATATTTACAAAACTCTCTTATCTTCTTCTTGGACATATTCCCAGTGGGCGAAAACTGTCCTTACACAAAAAATTATTGCATTGCGACAAAGTTACATCCTGGATTTACAGGTAAATGACCGTTTTAATAATATGTTCATGATAATAATACATATTTTATTTTTGGAAATATGTTAATGGCGTTACTTATAAAATAGAAAGGAATTTGAATAAATGTCAAATTGGTGCTTTTAATTTTCCTTTTTGACGAAAATTGTACAATTTCTACAACTCATTAGCTTTCAGGAATACCGCCCCCACCATTGTGTTCCAACCTCCTTGGTTATTCTTACTTTATGGGTAACATTTATTTACTAACGGAGGTAAAGAGTAAAAAGTAAGGGAACAAAATGCTTCTAGGCTAGATCATCGGTTAGGGTTTTTAACGACGAAGTTCTAGCGTTGAGGACTTTGGACAAGTTTGGGCTCACTGAGATTATAAATTTTTAATGGATAATGTAAATACAGCTTTACAGCGGCATATAGCGTATTTAACGGTCTAGTGTATTTTGTTTTATGGTAATCTAGAATATCCTCACCAAAATCATTTTATCACGGTCCTAAATTTTTAAACCAGTGGGCAAAAATTTGTTCAAAGTCTCCAACGCTAGAACTTCGTCGTTAAAAACGAGTCCGCCGCTAAGAACACCGTTGTTTAAATTTTAGCTCACAACGGCAAAATCCGGGGGTTATGGCGGAATGCGGCCACGAGAACAACATTTTTGCCCGCTGGGAATTACAAGATTAAAAAAGGCAATTCGCGACATTCTAATCACTATATACTTACGTCTCGCGAGTTTATTCATACCTAGTTCATACATTCGGAGAAGATTTACCATCTTCTAGCTATCTGATAAAAAGATGAAATGTTGTTTAACTTGACGCTAAGTGAGAAACCCTGGAGTCGCGGTTGAATGTTGTCAAGTTAGGAACCATCTCAAAATTTCGCTCCAAAACCAACAAAAATGAATCTATACAGAAGTGTGCTAGGTCAACGAACTTGTAATGGATTAATTTGTACAAAGAAACCAATATATTGCAAGATCGATGACTCAATGCTCTCTGTAGATTTTATTTTTGAGACGGTCTCTTACATTAACCACCGTTTTTCTTTGTTTTTTTTAAAGGACTTCCTGCAAGTATTTCAAAATCATTGTCATCATCTAAGTGACACTCGCCTCGATCCCAGGGATTGTTCTCTCTTGACGTCTGAAAGAGAAGTGATTGGATCGAAAGGTTGGGCATTCACTGATCATGCAATAAAAATTCCAAAGACTAAAAGAGCAAAAAGTGTTGATATCAGCGATTCCTTTATCTATATTTGGAAACTCTTTGGCCAAACAAGATACAGTGAGCACAGGAAGACGCATAGAATGACACAAGCTGTTGCAGTAAAAAAAGTGTTCAGCGAGGCTGTATAATTTAATATCATGATCCCAGGGATCCTCCCTTGAAATAAGAGAGAAGAGCGCTGAGACCGAGGTTGCATAGTTGATTGATCTCCGCGGAAAAACCAAAAAAAAGCTTAGTCGTGCTGATGCTTTACGCATTAGTCATAATTATTTCGATTATTTAAAAGGTTAGCACACCCATAATCTACATATTTGTTATTTGACGAGAAATAGCGGAGGTGACGATTTATATATGTCACAATCACCTTAGTGTCTGATTTTATATTCGTATCATATGACTAAAGCGCGTGGGTCGAATTCTTGACGTGTTCATGCTATTTTTATATCACATGAAAGTGACGCAATAATTACTAAACGAGGGGAAAACTTGTTCAAAGTCAGCATTAAAGACGCTTAGAACAGCGCTGAACGACGTTTTAGCGTATTTACTGCGGACTTTGAACAAGTTTTTGCTCAGTATATATTGTAAAAAGACTGCTTGCAGTTGATTGGTTCTTTCGATCAATTTCAACCCAGCCGACAAAAACTTGTTCAAAGTCAGCAAAATAACGTTAGAACAACGTTTACAGAACGTTGTTCTAACATTATTATGCTGACTTTGAACAGATTTTTGCTAACTAGGAAGATCGCTGACTCGGCGCGCTTTCTCTGTAAATGTTATTTTTGAACTGGAGACGTTTATTGGATTTTTAATTATTGTTCTTATTATTTTCTTTACTGTTATTTATCCAACCTGTTACTCATCGCAGTGCGTGTACACGAAGTCAAAGTTAACGTTAAAATCCGTTAAATTGACTCGATAACTTTATGCCTTGGCGTTCTTCTTAGTGAGCAAAGGTTGTTCTAGCGTCTTTATTGCGGATTTGGGACAAGTTTTTGCCCACTGGGGTATCTACAATGACTTGTGTCTGCTGGATTGTAGTTTATTCGAGAGCTGTTTACTCAATGTTTACTCGAATAAGGCGCCCTGGACGTTTATTTAAATTTCCATTTTGGGGTATTTATTCATAGATTATTTAGTCCATTATTTATTACTGTCTCTTCGCGCCGTCTCTCCCGTCAAAAAGCGGAAAGAAGCCCTGGGAACGAGGTTGGGACCGTCTCAAAATAAAATACACGGAAGAGAGTGCTGAGTCAACGATTTTACAATCCAACGCAAGTTCCATTGACATAACACACTTCTGCATAGATTCAATTATGAGGAATTTTGTCAATTTTAGTTGATTTAACCCAACCAAAGAATTTGGTTCTGGAGCAAAATTTTGTGATGATCTCTTATAATATTAGCATTTATTTTATTCGTAGGGGCTTTATTCAATGAGACCTTGTAGACTGGGCGTTTATTCAAATAAATAGGGGTCTTCCATATGCATGTAAATTATGAGACATTTTTAAATTTTAGCAAGATATATCTCAGTGATTTATCGAGTAGATTTAAGACTTAGGAGCTTAGGATCCTAGGACTTTTTACAAATTCGACAAATTTTGTTGCATCTAGCAGCCTAGACTCTTGGTACAAAAGCGAATTTCCGTGCAGTTCGTCTTGCTAATCGAAATTTAATTCTTTTTGCCTAATTTGAAATTCGGAATTTTTGCACAAATTTCACCTTGTCTCAAATATTTACGTGAGGGGTTGCAGAAAGAATGATGATAATGTATACTTTCTGAAGCCATGCAAAATAATCGATGTTATCATGTGATGTTATTGTCGGCTGAACCATGCAGATTAGAAAAATAGAAAAAGGTTATAGCCAAAATCTTCGGAATTTAATTTCGCGTGGTTAATTGTGGAAAGCAGGCACCCAGCCGGCAAAAAACCCTGTTCAAAGTCAGCAAAATAACGTTAGAACAACGTTCGAATCGCAGGAAACACAATGTTTATAATTGCAGCACGATCAACGCACGATTAAAATTAGTGAGATTTACTCCAATAAGGGATCTTTTGTGTATTAGTAGAAGAATCATGTCACACGGTTCACACGATATAATCACGATCGCAACACGATTCCATATTAGCGATTAACTTCGATTCCCGGCTGGGAAATAATTACAATTATAGCAACATCTGTTTTAATTGCTGGAAAGAAAAAATGAGTATCTGACGTCAATTATTGATTGCTTTTCTTTTTCACTAACTATATTTCCTATGTTTAAACAAGGAAGTTTAAACTTCCTTGGTTTAAATACTCTTGGCATCTTTTATGGCATTTGATTTACTGACATTCGCAAATATTGCCAACAATGAAGCGTAAATATAAATGCCAAAATAGTATTTTTATTTAGACACCGCTATTTTCGCGCTTTTTCTTTCCAAATTATTGGTAATAGACATAAGTACTATTTTCCTCGCACGTTCTTATGTTTCACATAGTAGCCAAAAGAAATACAGGACCAAACCCAGTAGAACCTGTTCAAAGTCAGTTGTAAAATCGTTAGAACTAGCGTCTTACTGCTGACTTTTTGACCACTAAATACTTCTTTAATTTGTTTCCGTCATTATAGGTTTTTTGTGGTGTGTGATTAGCAGATATCTGTGATCAATCAAAGGTTTTTGTTGGCAATGGTAACGTTTTCTCAAACCACCTATTCTAAGGCATGTCTGGGCGATAAATCTGTGTAAAATTGTTGAAACCGATCAATTAATATAAAAAAAAGCTAGAACTTGCATTTAAATTTATATATTTAGGTAGCGTGACCATGGATAGAGAAGAAACATGTGAATATAGACCGTTCCAACTATGGGCAAGTCACAAATATGAGTTGAACGTCTAGCTGTAAAAACAACATTTCCACGATTTTGGGATGTACACAGCCATTAAGACAGCCGTTTCGACTATATTTAGCTAGCCGACACTTGACCCTTACCCAAAAGGAAACTGCAGGTTTTTGACATTTTGGACAAAAACCTGGATAATTCCACAAAAATCGTATTTTCAACTTCCTTGATGTAAATTAAAAGCATGTACTTATTTGTATTTACTTGTTATAAACTTCACTATAAAAATTCAAATCGAGAAAACGATTTTTCGATTTTTTTGCCTCTACTCCAGCAATTTTTATCAGATTTCAGCCTAGTGTTCGTTGCTTATAAAAGTGTTGCTTATAAAAAAGAGCGTGTATAGCAAATACGCATGTACGAACTACGTATGTACTGATATCTTTGGTAATACACATCTCGTACACTACAAGTTAAACCCGATGATTGTTAATAAATCTAACACATATTTGGACTGTGTGCGGCTAACGATACAGGAGCGTATTCGGTAGACTTTTATTCAGGCTGTGTAAATGCTCACCACATTGTCTTGTGAGGTGACAAGCATCAACTTCGTTCCCAGGGCTTCTAGCCTTTTCGCCGCTCTTCCGTGTTTCAAAAAGCCCTGGGAACGAGGTTGGACAAGGATAGCTCTAAAAAGTTGTAAAAAGTAATCAAACCCAATTATAATTTATCATTTCACTACAAACCATATGCCCAATATATATGTATACATGCTATATGTAAAACCCGACGATTTCGTTGAGGAACTAAAAATAATGAATGAAGGATTTTAACAACGTACGTTCTTTCGCAGGGAAATTTGTAGCTACTTTTATTGCACACCATTTGTTGCAATTACGTACCGCCGCGTTAATCAAATTCTTGGAATTATCAAATACTGAAAATTCCAAATGGGTAAAAACTTATTCAAAGTCCGCGGTAAAGACGCTAGAAAACAACGTTTTCATTACTGCGGACTTTGAACTAGTATTTGCTCACTGAGTTTGGTGATTTGTGTATATGACTAGGTAGGCTAGTATGTAACATGTCATATTATCAAAGTTATCAAATTCCTCATTAAAGATGCTAGATTAACGTTTTCAATGTTGTTCTAGCATCTTTACCGCGGACTTTAAAAGTCTTACTCAGCTGGAAATACTAACTGTTCTTACACTTGATTCTTCTCTAGCTATGAAAACGAGCTGTTCTGACATACACGCCTATACTAGTGAAAATACTGAAATGGAGATTAACTAGAGAATAAGAACACTTATTTCTCAGAACACCTCCCATTGGCTGCTTCTGTTAATTGGATTTAATTACTATGCCTAATAATTACTGAGTTAAAAGTTCAAATTTTTAAATTTTGCTAGAACATATTCGTGATAAGGTTACACTGATCTATTAAACTTAATTTATTAATACCAACAGGATTTCACACACTGAGATTCAAACGGAGTTAACTTCCTTTGTAGCTATATAAGTTCTCTGTGAAAACAACAACAATCCCAGTGATCGCCAAAACTTGTTCAAAGTCAGCAGTAACGGCACTAGAACAATGTTGAAACGTTGTAGCGCCGTTACTGCAAACTTTGAAACACATTTCCGCTTATTTGGATAACATGATCAAGTTGTACGGCAAAGGCCTGCAAAAGTTCGATGTCATAATCTGTTTGATTTGAAGATCCGCAAATACTTGGTCAAATTTCTCAGTAGAGACGCTAGATCAACGTTTTCAACGGTTTTCTAGCGTCTTTACTGATGACTTTGAACAAGTTTTTGCTGGGAATAACCTTTACCGCTAGTTAAAAATACCAGATTGGTGTCTGGCATACAGTTCGTCTAACAATCTCTGCTCATTTATGTATACATTTATTAGTAATTGCCCACGCTCAGCGTGGACAGTATATTACTATACAAGCTATTGTTGCACTATATGCCGCCCGTGCAAATATTTTGCGAGCATGCGGTACCTTATTCGGGAAAATATAATCAGAAGCAATATTTTCGTGCAAGAATAATTACGAATTGGCATTATGATTATGTTTACACGAAGTAATCAAATGGCAGACTTTCGTGCAATTTGTTAAATTACCCTGAAATTGGTAGCCATATTGGTTTGCAGCGAAATCTGTTTCAGCCGTACAAATTTTGCGCCATTTTTACGCCTGGTCGGCTAAGCAGCCCCAAAAGGGGCGGCAATTACTATATTAGTATATTACCCCACAAAAATATGTAAATTTCTTTCCTTTTTTTTTTCTTTTTGCCAGATCGGAAAGCAAAATTGCATCGCTGAAAATCAAAATCAAAGATGGGTCTGCCACATTTTCACCTTCGTTTTGCATTTTTAGAAAAGTTTTATCTAACAACGTAGAAGGGTGAACCAAAACTACGGCAAACGAAGGAAAACTCACAGTAAATCCGTTATCCCCGATATATACCGATAACATTTTCCGAAAGCAACTCCAGTCTATAACAGAATCTCCTTCCTCAGCTTTCCCGCAATTTGAATTTCTTTTCCCTTGCGGATATCACCGTAAAAACCTACTCCCCTCTCTAAATAAGTACTCCCAAGTCTTTGTTTCCTAGGGATTAAGTACTCCACAGTTCTTATTTTCTAGTAAATGAATACCCAAGAGTTTCCTAATTTACTAGTAAATATGGACTCCCCCCTTAGAAATAAGTACTCTCCAATTATGATTAGCGGAGTTCCTTCAATTTTCTTATTATTTCTGACATAACATGATTATCATTTTTCATTTCCGCCAGATTTTAAAAGCACGCCATTGAAGATATTTAGTAACTGGAGGAAGTTTACTAATACTTTACGGAAATATCTAAAAATAACTCCTGTGTTATGTTATGTGTATGTTAATTTAAAAATCCAGAAAAGTTTAAGCAATCAAAACAACCTCGTTCCCAGGGCTTCTTCCCAAGAAGCCCTGGGAACGAGGTTGCAATCACAAGTATCAACATACTTTATCCAATGCAGCTTTCTTTGTTCACGAGAGAGATGCGAATGCCATATTTTCCTGTTTCAAGCAACACAAAGGTTGAAAAGTCGAATGTCTACTTAATAATGAGTTAAATCTGTTCCTTGTGAGGGGAATGAAAAACAATGGCATATCAAGCGTAAAGTAATAAAATAAATCGGAAATACTTTGTTTAAAGAAAGATTGTTTACTATGAGTTGATAAAAAATATAAAGTTATAGCAGCACCAGTTTTTGTATACAGCTAGACTTGCTCAAAGTTTTGTATTACTCATCTTTTGGTACTTTAGAGAACGATGAAAGGCGTTGATTTCTCTAACACGTGTCTCCGCATTTTCGTCACATCGGAGTGAGGCTCCATGGGTGAATTTCCATCTAAGATTTCTGCAGCAAAGGCTATCGCGAAGGAACCACAATTGCAATTGCACAGGAAGAAAGTTAACAATTACTTTCCCACCGTCATTAACAAAGTTCTTGTACAAAGCA
>JAULBZ010002026.1:0-19857 GCA_032360805.1 Neoturris breviconis
AGATGCGAGATCTTGTATACGGTACCCCGGACGCGAGACCTTCGTAATTAACAGCGGTTAAGGAACTTAACCTACTACTGTAGTCAAATTTCTATCGATTTTATCCGGACGACTTTAGTCAAAATTTGAATCCTTTTTTATGCTATAGTATACATCCCACGTCTTTACCCATTAGTGTTCATTCCTGTATAAAAAAACAAACAAAAATTGAAGTAAAAAGACGCCGGAGAAGTCTCCAAAATGTTTCGCTAAAATACTACGAAGTGGTAGCTAGAGTTTAGTCATTTTGTTTTTCTAATTTTACGGCACCGATGATAGAAATCGTGATATTTTTTAGATATATTTTTTCGGAAGTCGTTAAATTAGGTTCGCTTACTTGGAAGTGACCTACACTCCTTTTCTGTGGAAGCTACGCAAAAATGTTTTTATTAAACGGGAGTCGAGAAGTTAGTATCAGATCGGAACGACTTCAACCCTTAGTTTAAATTAAAAAGTGCCATCTTGCAACTTAGAAAACGTCCATTGGATTTACCCACACACCCAAAAATGCCATTGGACGTTTTCCGGGTCGATTTGAGTATGGATGTGTCCCCTTACCTAGAGTGCTACAATCAAATTTCAGGACGGTACCACACTAAATTTTTTGGCAAGCCCTTCTAGAATACTGCCACCAATGCTGGTACTAAAGTTCAAAATGCTAGCACCTCGGTAACATGATCTATTAAGAAACGTGGGTCGCCGCTGCTGCCACCGCAAAGTGATAACAATAGTCCATCCACTTTGTTTGGTGAGCTATACAAATCTACCTTTTCACTCTTTTAAACACAATCAAAAACCCTTTACATTGTGAGTTGTTCAAACTCATTTTACATATTGAAATGCCCACTCCTTCAATAAAAGTTAAAAAAGAATTACGTACACTAAGGGAGGAATTGCACATTTTAGCCGAATGTCTGTGTGTTTTTTTGACACATGCAATGTATATTTCCCTATTTTTCTAACTATAGATGACAAATATTGTGATATGCAAACTTTGACCAAATTTCTGTTTCATCGTGCCAAACCAGCTGCTGCTCCTTTCTAAAGTTGGTTTTTTATAGCTATAAAGCTTAAGCTAAAAAACTTAAAAAAACACATTATACTTCCGTCTTCCACAAATAATGCTCGAAAAATGCTTTGTAGAATGATCATTAGATTCCAACAGAAATGAAGATTAACTAATCATTTTGAAAATATTCTACAACTTCAATTCAATAATAATAATGACTAAAAGTTATCTTTGGCCTTTGTTTTCAATAAAAATCAAAAATCTGAAAAATCATTCATCTTTTTTGAAAAATTCCTAACCTGCCTGCCTCTTGATTATCCCTCTTTAAAGTTACATTCATATCAAAAATTCACCTGATAAATCGAGACATAAACATTCGATCGAATGCCGTGTTCTATTCTCTGCTCTCAAAGTTGAGTGAGTTACTTTGTTTGCTCTCAAAATTCGAGATAAAACATACAGATGTATTTGCTAAATTTAATAAACAAAACAATAAAATGATCATGGAATCAACATAACTGTATGACTTGTCATGCTTTGCAAAAACAGATATACTATGGACTACAAATATATAATCGTATAAAAACCAGGTCTTTGTTTATATTTTTGTTGAAAGCAAAGAAGATTTACGAAGAAGATATCTACTATGGTTAATATTTGTTATTATTTGTAATGGCGGGAAATACCAGGGTATCAGTCAGTCAGTGGGATAAATAAAAATAATAATAGCCAGGATGACAGCAGGACGACTGTACGAAGCTATCTACCACTTCTACAGGTCTATTTATAGTCGAAACTGCAATATTTTTTACTAATAGCGACCTAGCATTCAGTTAGAAGCAGCCAGGGAGGTGTTCTGAGAGAAATAGGCGTTGTTCTTATTCTCTTACACTTTCCTTTGCCATTTGCTTTTGGAACTTTTAATAATTATTTAATTATAAAACGAATAATCTAGAAGAACAGCTGTTTTTTTCCACCTTTATTCTTGTGGAGAACACCTGTTTTTTTCCAAGTTATTCACCGTGGGTCTGTAGCTACAACAAACAATGCATCCCTAGAACAACAGATTCAGCTCATATTTTAGCTAGACAGCTAGAGGATTTATTCAGAGTATCCTTTGGCTTCTCAAAGAACAGATTGATTTTACCAGTCCACGAGAAAAGTCAGCTCCAGCAGCTAGGCTTTAGCTAGACAGCTCTCATTTCTCAGATGTTGCGCGTGAACCATAAAATGAAAGTTGATGGACATGGTCAACCGCTATAGCTTTTTTTGATCTTGGTGTCAATAAAGATAATGAATTTTAACTCATACAACTGTACAAGTAAACAAAACCAATCGAATCTTTTGTTTTTCCATGCGGGAGAGTTCCACAGAAGAGGAGCGTAGTAGGTCATTTTGATCTCAAAATGTTTTACATAGCTAAGTGCTACGAAGCGCTACCACCTCAAAAATGACTGCCCAGAGTTTTGCCATTTTGTTTTTCTAATTTTATGGCACCAGTATATATCAATCGAAAACCGACCGACCCTACCTAAGTGTTATGTGTCGGCCTAACAGCAAACAAACAATAATTTAGGATGGCCTCAGGTATGCTGTCAAGAAATTTATCCAATTTTTTCTTGAAGTTTCAACATGGCAATATGTTTGGTCTCTAAAATCTCAAAATGTTAATACGAGTCCGTCTATGTATCCACCCCTTTCCAGTGTTACAGAGCCCTAAATTTGACCTGTAAATTTGTTTTTGTGACGGTGGGGTTTGCGGTGGGACAGTGGTTTTGGAAAATTCCCGTTACAAATAACGCGAAAACCACAAAATAATATGCAGTCATCTTATAAGACCTGTATTTACTTGAAAACCAAGTGTTGGCTGTTTAAAGTAGAAACTTGTTTGCAATGCAATAACTTCCTTTTTGGGGTCTATTGACATATCATTATATCAAACATTGCAAAGTGGTGTCCTATATGTTTATCTCTTATATGTAATGATCTATAGATATGGTAGTAAAGTAAACAACTATATTTTTTCTTCTCAGATTTCAAAAAAGGGTTTGATGCTGATAAAATTTATTTTTAAAGTAAAATAATATTCAAACATGGATGAAGATTTTCCTGATCCAGGAGAATATCTTGATGAATATGACGCTTATGAAGACAAATATGCAGATGATTTGGATATGGTTGATGGAATGGAAGGTACGTACATACTCTACACTTATCCTCTGATAAGGGACTTTTTCAGAATTTTGAAGCCAATCCATTGCGAGATTGATGACTCAATACTAGACTCTCCTTTGTAGATTTTATTTTTGAGATGGTCCTAGCAACTACAAGCATATTTATCATTGCCTAAAATTCACAAATTGGAAGATAGTTTCTCGCAATCCCACAGACTTATATTTTGTGCATAAATAAACTCTTATAGGGTATTTTAGTCTTTTCAAGTCATTTTCAAGTCAATATAATTAGAGACAATGTATATAGGTTTTTAGCCTGCCAAACACATTTTGGATGGGCTATTGTTATCACTTTTTGCCATTTGGAAATATGGCTTTTAGAAGGAAAAATTGTATACTGATATCAGGTAAAACGGGCGCAACTTGTGATTTCACTCCTATGAACTGATATTATTTGTTCAAGAGTTAGATAAGGGGACTTATTTTCCCCTCCAATATACCCCAGGTTAATAGGGTTAAACTTTTCAGTCTACTAAAGTGATAAAATCCTTAAATGGCTCAAATAAGAGGGTTTCACCGTTGTGCAGGTATGATAGGTGATGAAGGTCTAATCACATTCAGTAAATAACCAGATTATAAGAGAAGTGGAGACTTAAATACTTTTTGAAAATTTTATTGTCTATCAGACTTTAACCCCATTCAAAAACTAAAATTTTATACCCAAATTATATGGGAGTTGACAATTTTTTGAACCTTATATAAAGGATTTGGAATTTGGGGAGGCTTCTTCTTCCATTTTTGGAGATATAATATAAAGAATAAGTATTCTTCATTTGCAATCTTCTATTGTCTTAGTGTTTCTTTGTTTTTAACAGGTGATAGAAAAAGAACCACCGTCAGGCTTCTCATTTTGAGGTATGCAATCCTGTTCCTGCATGCTGCCACGTAGATAAAATAAGCGGCGTAGTTGAAAGATCGCATAATTAAAAATATGTTTGAAATCTGTCACGAGTCTGCAATCTCTAGAAGCTATCACGTTCAGCTTTGTCTCATTTCAAGACGTATCTGTAAGACTCGACGATATACCTTAAAATATTTAATTCACAACTCACATAACATTGTTTTCATTGATCTCCATCGCAGATATAAAACTATTCATTACAATAATATCTCTTATTAAATCTAAAAACTTTCTCAAAATCTGCAGTAAAGACGCTAGATGGTGTTCTAGTGTCTTCACTGGTAACTTTGAACAAGTGTTTGCTCACTGGTCGCTCTTTGTTATCATAATCAAAAGCACAAATAGATTGTGAAAACAAAATGTCTGGACATATATATCTATTTTCAAAAGAATGTTTATTTCATGGTTATATTAAACAATAAGTTTATTAAAGCCCTATTCACATGTACGTAAAAAAGTATCGTAGTGACTTAAAACAATGTTCATTCGTTCTTTCCTTACGGAAAAGGAAAAGGTTGTTAAATTGTTATTTTAACCAGTATTGATTTGATTCGCATTGAATTCTCCCGTGTTCTACATTAAAATGACTTGGAAATCCTTAATTTGCCTCGTAATTCTCCCGTCCTCTTCGTTAAAATACCTTGGAAATCGATTAATTTGTCTTAAAATGACTTGAAAATTGATATTTCGTGTTATGTCCAGTTTTGTTTGTTAAAGTGACATGAAAATCAATAGTTTGTCTTATAAATGTCCCGTTTTGTTCGTTAAAATGACTTAAAAATCAATAGCTTGTCTTATGAATAAAATGATTTTGAAATCTTTAACTTCCTTCATAATGCTCCAGTTCTTGTGGAATTTTTACTGGTCCAGCTTCCATATGCATCATTAAAAGCAACCATATTAAGAATGCTCAATAACACTAAATAAAGACATGTGACATTTTAAGATCAAACAAAATACTCTTTGTTCAAACACTTTCTTTCTAGCCTTACTGTTTAGTGTGTTATTTAATTTTGTGCACATTGACTGACTGACTGAAAGTTAATTTTTTTATTGTTGTAAGAATTATTTTATAACTATCATGGGAATTCTCTTTATAAATAGGATTGTATGAATTTATTGTATGATTTTTTTAATCAACTTGGCTTTCGTGTGAAAACTAAGAGAACTATACTATGTGTGTTATATCAAAATTAGATTTCTCCGCAAATAATCAAGTATCACTGCATCCCACATGTAGTAAAATTGTTCACATGTGACTATGATTGAAAAATTAATTATGCATGGCCTTATTAATTCAATTTTAGTCATGGTTTCTTTAGAACAATAAGCATATATAATATATATTGTATTGCCTATGTACACAATATAGCCTATGCATACTTACTTATGTCATAGTATATGCATATTATGTTTATAGTGTATGTATATAACCCATACATGCAGAGTATGCATATAATCTATATCTAGCCAATGCACATAACCAATGCACATGCACCATTTTTGGAATAAGAGCAAATAATCACTGTGGTGGAGTGGGTTTTGAGCATTGCTTCCTCCTCCACAGTGAATGCATGTAGCATACATACATTTACATCACATGTGGCGGAATGTTTTTTCGAGTGTAGCTTTCTAGACAGTTGAAAACTATACTAAAAAACACTTCTTCACAAGCGATGCCCAATATTTATTTTGAAGTTTGTTCATTATAGAAATGGAAGAAATCGATTTTGAAGTTATGAACCAAAAAAAGAAAAGTCGTAAAGATTTAGATAACACTCTTCTTCAAGATGTATTGAAAGATAAACTGCAAAAAAATAAAAATGAAATCGACTTGTTTGAAAATAATAACATAAAGAAAAGTAAACCAGTCAAGCGAAGTTGTTCACCTGTACTTTCTGATGACGAGATACTTGAGTATAGCGACGAAGAATTCAATGAAGATTCTGTTAAGCGTATGTCATGTTTTATTTATATTCAAATCGTTGATTCCTTAAAATGAAACAAGAAATTTGTATAACCTAACAAAGGATTCATTGTGATATTCTTGTTCAAAATGAGAAGAGCATTGCTTTATAGCTACCTCGAAAACTTTATAGCTACCTTGAAAACAAACCTCTACAGTGATTTTGAGCCAGTCAGTATTAGATATTTACAGTCGACAGTTCCGCTGATTGATTTACATATTTATTTGGGTCAATTCACGAAGCCACTATATTAAATATATAGGCTGCAAATAAGTCTCCAAAGATGTTCCTCCGCAGAGGGATGCCGTCGTGAATTCAGAGGCCTGATCACTGTGACAGAGTTACTTTTTAGCATAGCTTCAGGAAGAAGCTATGTTCAAAAATCCCTCCACAGTGATTATTTTCTCTTATTTTGAACAATGATCTTAATTTAACAGAGACAAAATCGAAGAAAATGAAATTAGAAGATACGAAAACCACACCACTCCAATCAAATGCAAGGATAGCAGATCTTTTAAAAGATCTAAGATCTGAAATTAATGATGATGATGTAAGTCACGAAATATCTCGTAAACGTGTTTTCCGTAGACCAGTTCTTGGCGAAGATTCATTAAATGTTACAAGTACAGATGGCGATCGTGTTTTTTTGAAATTACACCCTGATGATGAATGTTCTAAAGATGAGGTATGTACTTAGATCAAACTATATCAATGTTGGGCTATGTGCAGGTTGTTCTCTCCTAGAGATGGTGTCTCGATAAAAACATCTCAAGAGGTAGATAAGCTTATCGGCCAGCCTTGCACCCCTTCCTTGCCTATTGGACCAGTTGTGGTGCTACAACAGCATAGTATGCACCCCCAGGATTTAGAGGGGGAGTGACGATTTTTATTTAGCAATCTTTGATTAGGGGAGGGTTACCATTAGCTGAAGTGGAGGTTGACCCATTTAGTGGAAATTTTTATTTAGCAATCTTTGATTAGGGGAGGGTTACCATTAGCTGAAGTGGAGGTTGACCCATTTAGGGGGAGTATTTTTTCAGCAGGGGGTGGGGGAAGGGGTTGCAACATATTGTTGTTAGAAGTTTCGGTTAATATCCAAGAGAAAAATCTACACTACATCTACACTTAACTATTTCACTTACTGTAAAAAATAATAATATTGAAAAATAATAATATTGAAAAAGATTATTTTAAGGGGGGGGGGGAGGGGGTAAAGACATTTTTTGTATGTAGGAAAGGGGTGCAATTATTGAGTTTTATGTTGAGCTATATAGTAGGGGGTCAGAGGGTGTTGCACACATCTGGTTTAGGGCGATGAATGCTGGTTATTTACTGCATTAATGCTTCTGATTAGTACAAGCTTGGTAATTTTCTGTTCTTTGATAGTTAGGTATCTAAGTTAAGTGTACTGGATCAGCAGTCTGGTTGCTGCATAGCCAACTGGTTGCTAGGAGACCAAACTCTTTGTTAGTTCTCATCTACTTATTAATGTTGACCAGTTTAGATCTTTTTTGCGCTAGTTTGCATTCTGCAGTAATTTCCTTCTTTTTCTTATGTTACAATTATGCCACTCTTTTAAACATCACCCAGACCTTCATCTCTAGCTTTTTCTAATATCCATGGTCTTTGTTCTAATTTTTCTCACATATAAACTTTTCTAGCTCAAACCTCTCTGGGTATATTAGCTATTAGTCCAACCTTAATCTATCTATCAGTAGTGACAATTTTGTGGTTCATTGATATCTTCTTATTTACCGTAAAGACTCTCCCATGCATATGCATGGTCTTGATCTGTAATTTGTCACAACTTTTACCAATTGCTTGTGAAAATTCTAAGGAATCTTTTATGTGCTACATTCTCTCACTTCTTCACTCTACTAGCTATTTGTTCTTTCTTTATCACTCTCTTTCATCCCAGTCCTGCAGTGTTATTGACTCTGTCTCCAGCAGTATTGATACAATTATTTTCGTCTTTAGTGACTTCTCGCTCTGATTGACTGACACATTCTAATGGTGCCAACTCAGCTGGAACTAGTATTTATATTTTTCTTTTGTCTTAATCATTAATTCAACTTGTCGATTTTCCTACTCGCTTTCCTGATCCTGTTGATCAATTGCTCTCTCTACTTGACCTTTTTCTATCTTCTAACCCAACTATTTGCAAGGTTTCTTGTCAAAGTCTTCTCGGCAACTCTGACCACGTTGTTATCAATGTTGACATCTCTCTTAGTTCTAAGGCTGCTCAGCAATCACCATTGTACCAAACCTTGTACAGTTTCTATCAAGTTGACTGGGAAAGTTTCTGTGACTTTCTTTGTGATGTTCATGTGTTGTTACAGTCTTTATCTCATCATCACAATGTTGATTCATTGTCCTTATTTTATGAGTACTTCCATGGCAGTTGTTCTGATGAATTAAAGTCCTTGATCCCTGCTGTAAAATCGTTCCTTCATCAGACTAGGTATTCAGGTAATGCTCATCCTTTACTGTTTAATCACCTTTTTGTCGCAAAGATTTCTATTTAACTAGTTTTTTTCCTCGCACATCTGACTTGTGGAATTCTTTACTATTATTTTGCTTTCCACCTTCCTATGTCTTCAAAAAATTAAATGTAATGCTAATTCTTATCTTTCTAATTCTTGATATTTAGCCCTCTAATTTTGGGTCCCAAATATCAGCAAACCACATATCTGACATATATGATGTTTTATTAACAGACATCTCACTCTTCAGACCTGGGTCTGTAATCTGTATTACCAACATGAAGATTTTTTTAGTTCTTTGTCCTCAAATATTTTTGTTTGTTTTGTTCAGTCGAATAGATGGCAATCAAAATCGACAATGGATGGTTTGAATTTACTATCAATTCCATTTAATCAGTTAAAAGTTGAAGTAGAAGAAAAAGTAAAAAATTATTTGTTCATTTTGTATGCTAGTTTGAAACATTTGAAATATTTTTTTCACTGAAGCAAGTCTCTAAATAATGGTCAGACATCACCTGTGTAGGAGTGTTTTTTAGTACAGTTTTCAGTGTTACATCTGAAAACTTACTCAAGAAATACTCCTCTGACTTTTCTTTTTTTGTTGAGGCTTGCTGAAGAAATCAATTAGTGTTAATAGCCAATACTAAAGTAAAAGTAAATAATCACTGTGTAGGAGAGATTTTGAGCATTGCTTCAGACTTAGTAGCTTAGACTTATGTTTAAAAAAGCACTACTCCACAGTGATTATTTAGTATTTCAATCATTGTTTATGTTTTCCAGTTGGCAAAAATATGTTCAAAATCAGCAGTAAAGATGTTAAAACAATGACATTCAACACTGTTCTAGCATCTGTACTGCTGTCTTTGAACAAGTTTGAAAGTCAGTTTGAAATTGTATTCCATTGTGAGTAATTGTTGTTTCTTCAGTCACAGTATCATCATTTTGAATTCAGGTTGACCTACACAAGTCAAAATAACAGTTAGACATCACCTATGGAGGAGTGTTCATTTGAAGCTGAAAAGTACTTAAAAACACTCCTCCACAGGTTATTTTGAAGCTTGCTATATATGCTCTTGAAGAAACTTATTTTATTATGAATTCCTGTTTTTCTTCTTTTTATCTTTGAAATTAATGGCTTTATATGTTTAGCAAAGCAAAATACTCAGATTTAATAAGTACCCATTTCTTTTCTATAAGAAAGCATCTCCAAAATTTGTTCCCAGAGAGAAAGAGTGTTGAATCAACGATCTTGCAATTGATAGGTTCATTTGAGAGAGTGTGTTTATGCGAGCATTTACTGTATCCTTTGCTAGGGTAACTTGCGAGAATAATTGTAAATAATTACAAACAAGAAATTATAAAATTATAGCTTGTATGTAAATATGCTCAAAAACCATTCCTCTGCAGCGATTACATGATCTTAGTTCCAATACTGTCATATATTCAAATGCTAATAATATTTAGAGACACAACCGACATATTGAAAGACTTGAGGCATTGTCTAATAATCTTCAAAGGTAGAATTTCTTTAATTTTTTTACATCAACCTTTCCTCCAATTCTTAATTGATTTAGGTAGCTGTTTGACGTAGGAAATTAATTAGATATATCTTAAAACATGGCTTAGACGAATCTAGACCTGCCCAGCACTTTCAAGATATCAGAAAAAAGGCAATCTGAATGCTGATACCAATTTACTATTAAAAGATTATTCACTCATTTTGTTTTAGGAATTTAGATGAGGCTGTATCAGAAAAGAAAACACTTGAGCTTTGGGTGGAAAAATATACTCCGAAGCAATACACTGAACTCTTAAGTGATGATGTAAGTTACTGTTTGAAGTCAGAACAAATAATCACTGTGAAGGAGGGATTTTTGAGCAAAGCTAGCCGGAAGCAATACTAAAAAATTGCTCCTTCACACTTCCTTCACATGATTATTTTGCTCTTATGTCTCAAATAATGCAAGTATTTTTTGCTCAAAACAGAGAGGTCAAAATCTGGATCTGTACTGAGCTGCAAAGATTGTATCAATATAATTATTTACTGTTAAGGACCACCAACAAAGAAACCATTGCAATTCAAATGTTAGTTTCTTTAAACCTGCCAAAAATTATATGGCACGTAAACTTTTGTGATGTTTTATTAAGGAAGTACAAATTATGGATTCATAAGAGAGACTATGAAGTAAAAATAACAGTTTCCTGGGATATATAGTATTTGCTAACTGATACAGAGTGACTAATTCATGGGGTTAACATAACTGCTGGTCATCACTGTGGAGGAGAGATGTTTCAAAATAATTTCGACCTATTTTGATCATATCCCTGAAAAGAGTTCTTGTTACTACTGATACGTCTCCCTTTTTTAAAAAATTGTGTTTATGAAGCCTGAAAATAACTGTTGGAAATAGCTGTGGAGGAGTGTTTTTCAGTATAGTTTGCGGCTTCGCAGCACTGTTTGGTTATGTCCGACAGTTCTCTTCAGGTTTGTTTCCGCTGTACTCTTCTGGTATTTGATTTATGATTTAATGATTTATTTTCTGTTTGTAGGGTACGAATCGAAATCTCTTAAAATGGCTTAAATTATGGGACGATATCGTTTTCAATACAAAGACATCAAACCAAAAAAAGAAACCAAAGTTTAATCAAGATGTATACAAAGATAAAAATACAACCTTTCAAAAATATGATTATGAGGATGAACTTGTAAGTGAAAGTGCTCAAATTAAGAACAATCTTATTCCAAGTACTAAGTAAGTTAGTCGATCGAAATTGAAGACAACCTGAAGTCTCCCATTTCGTTATCCACTATACTACTGTGCTCGTAACCAACCATTCCAAGCAGTAAATAAGAATAAGATAAATTCATCAAAGCTGTTTCTAATAAACCATTTTTTTTGTGACAGATTTTGAAAACTATTTAATTGCTCGTTAGGATTTTCTTATAATTACTTAATACCAGTGTTTGAAATAAGAGTAAATAATCACTATGGAGGAGTAAGCCTGAAGTAATGCTCAAAAATCCCTCCCCCAGTGATTATTTGTTCTTATTTCAAACACTGTAGTACTGTTCTTCACGTGAAAAATAAAAATGAAAAAGAATGTGACTTTACTTACTGTAGACTTAGCTGGTTTGGAGAGTATTACTTGTGCTTTTATTTACCTTGTAGGTACTTGATAACAAAGGGAGGCCAAAAAGAAAGGTTAGATTTTGCTTTAATAGTAAAGCCTGTTTCAAACTAGCTTACAATGTAATGTGGGCACTTTCCAGGCTTTGTAGCCTGATGCTATGCTTAAAAATCACTCTCTCGCACTGATTATTTGCTCTTATTTCTACTGCTGGTGACACCACATGAACTTTGACCATGAAGTGTATGCGATAAAATATGGAAAATTTATTCCGTCAGTTTGTGAAAGAATATTGTATTATTTAATGCCTGGAACTGTGGAGGAGAGATCTTTCAGAATATTTAACTGGCAGTTATTTTACATGTCAACTTTTTGATTGGGTGCTTGCTCAAGGAGGTTGCTTTTTCAACAGAGGCACTTATATCAATAAAATTTCAATGAAATCAGAAAATTGATTAGTTGACATTCACTTGATGCCTTTTTGATGTTACTGTCTGTGATAGTTTTGAATAGATCATGTTCGGGCTCACTTAAAGGTGCAAAATCACCCCATTTTGGTCAAACTTTTATATACATGACATGAAATCTTATCAAGTCAGCAGCTACACATTCTGAAAATTTGATTCCCTAATGACAATTATTTGTGGAGATATGAGTGATTAATAAAGTTTTGTATTTTTTATACTAACTGTGTGGCAGCCATATTGTGTGGCAAAACTTTATTGATTATATATGTATAATTACATAAAGTTGTAGCTAGCATTTGGTAAAATAATTCTTTATTTAACCCACTTCCTGTTATTTATAAATGCTCAAATCTTCAGGGCTTGATCAGCAATTGTCAATAATGAACTTGACATCGATTTTGGAATTTTGACAAAGTAGGGTGATTATGCGACTTTAATATGCCCATATGAACTGCATAAAGTTTTTCCCTCATTCAGTGCAACTCAAAAGAACGAGTAATGGTGAAGGGGTGATTTTTCAGTACACTGAAGCTATGGTTAAAATCACTCTTCCATAGTGACTATTTTTTTGATTTACGAGAATAGCTTCAGGCTAAAGCCTGAATGAATTTGTGCTTAAAAATCCTCCACAGTGTTAGTATTAAGGCAGACAAATTCGTTCGCATGAATTCTAAATAAAGCCATTAAATTTATTTAAAGCGATGTCGGTGTCATCACTTTCAACAAATGTAATGACTTCCTTTAGAATTCATGCAAACAAATTACCTAGTGAAGATCCATGTGTAAACAAATTTGTCGAGTGGAAATCCGCAATAGTTCACTTTGTTATTTCAGATTGCTTTACTATGTGGCAATCCTGGTTTGGGTAAAACAACACTAGCACATGTCATTTCCCAGCATGCTGGTTATAATGTTGTGGAGATGAATGCAAGGTATGGTAAATACATTCAAATTAAAATAAGTGCCTTTAGGGAGATTAATTTTTGTGTGGAATAGTTTTGCAAACATATTCAGCATCGTATGGACAGAAAAGTATCAAAATGTGATGACGGAGTTGGAAAATTTAGCTTTAGGGAGTTTTCTACAATGCTGGGGCAGGGGTCTGTAAGAGAGAAATGGACACTTTTTCATAGAACTTGCTAAAAATAGTTATACCTATCAGTGTTTTCCTTTAAATAGGACACTTTTGTCAACATTTGGAGGGGCAAGGGCAAAAAGCACGACCATCTTTTCACCTAGATTAGGACCTGACTGCTTGTGAACATACCTGTCTTATAACAGTTATTTCTAATCAAATCTTCAGCATAACTTTTTGCAGGTTTTTAGTTGTGCAATATCGGAATATAATTGTGAGTTTTTACATTAGTGTGTGCAGTGCAGCAGTTTTTAATTTTTTAAAGGGCTTATCAAAAAGCACAAGATTTATTTATTTTCCACGAAAAGTAGTTTCTTTAGGTGAATTATTTAATCAAAAAACAAACTGATTTTATTACACCATTTGATGATCTATTATTGTTTTAGTGATGACAGATCACCAGAGCTGTTTCTTAATAAAATTGAAGCAACAACACAGATGAAAGCAGTTATTGGCGTTTCAAAAAAACCTAATTGTTTGATTATCGATGAAATTGATGGAGCTCCCATTGTAAGTATTAAATGAGACTGCGTTCTTATTATTTGAGTTAACTAATAATAACTCTTCTTTGCATTGATGCTATATTAACATATGAGAGGTATAAGTCCTTCAAGAAATCAAATTCTCTGCAGTGAACTTTAAACATAGCTTATTCAGGCTTTATAGCCTGAAGTTATGCTGAAAATCACTCTTCCACAGTGATTATTTGTTCTTTTGAAACGTTGTTTTTGTTCTAGCAAGCAATAAACATCTTATTGGATCTTGTGAAGTATACAGAAACTGGTAAGACTAATTATCTAAAAAACACTCCTACATTATGTTTTTTGTAACCCTGTACAAAATCATGCATTATCTTGCTCTTAAATCTTACCATAAACCTACCAGTGGTTGAAATAACTGCCGGTCATCTCAGCCAATTTAGCCGAACATATTTGGAAAAAGCTCTCACAGTGATGACAGGCAGTTATTTCAACCTTTGACCCAAACAGTTTTCTCTAAAATCTTAACATATCTCCCCCTTAAATAATACATAATTAACTATATTTTAAGTGTAAACTCTTCTGGTTGCAAAACTTGCTCATTTTTTTTTCAGCAAGTGGCAAAAAGAAGAAACGAAAGAAGAAAGAATTCTTTTTAAATCGTCCAATCATATGTATATGCAATGATCAGTAAGTACATAGAAAGTATTTTAACAGCAGTGAGTGACGTTCACCGGTCAATGACAAAAATGATGGTCACAATGTCTCTTAGTCTGCTAATATTTTGACAAATGTTTGTTGACTGAAATCTTTCTCCTGATAAGTTTACTTAAGGTGGATTTCCATTAGCGTAAAATTCCGCGCAGAATCTAAAAGAAGACGTTCCATTGGTTGAAATTGACATAACACGAATGTCTTCTTTTGGAATCCGCGCAAATTTTATGCTAATGGAAATCCACCTTTGTGTACTTTTATATTTAATCTATCTTGATATGCCCGTCATTATTTCAATATTTACTATATTTTTGTTTTTTTCGATATCTGCCTGTAGCGCAGTGGTTTTGAGGCACTTGACTATCAATCTAAGGGTTGCTGGTTCAATCCCAACCCAGTTTTTGCACCTCATCTATCATCTATTTACGAGATCAATCATTAAGTCACCATGTTAGTCTAATGATAATGATAAATTCATAATATACATTTACACTATACGTGGACTCAAATATCCTCAAATCCCCTCGAATTAGTAATTTTTCCGAAATCACCTCAAAAAAAGGACAAAATTATCTTCAAAAATCTACACGTCACTTGAAGCGGGTCGATCATACATTGGTGATCACTAAGAAACGACATTCTGATCTGAAAATTTCATACGAAATAATAATAATAATTAAACAAACACAACTCCACTTAGTTGGTGTTTTATAATTCTATAAACTTTGAGAAATATTGGAGGGGCAAATGTTTGTCCAAATCCAGTCGTATAACATATTTATATTATTTGGAAATGTTTTTATCGGTTATTATTTTGCTTTATTTTCAAGTTCTTTCAGATTCTGCTTGCTATTTTTCAATTTTATTTAGGTATGTACCAGCATTGCGCCAGCTTCGTAGTGTTTCTTTCACGTTGCGTTTCCCCCCGACTCTTCCGAGTCGTCTTGCAAGTAGACTTTTAAATGTAAGTTATTTCTTCGTCACTAAAGCAATAATCATTGTGGAGGAGTGGCTTTTGAGCATAGCTTCAGACTTTCTACACAGTGATTATTGGCTCATATTTTAAATACTGTAAAATATGGTCCAACAATACTTGAAATTCTACAATGTCATAAACTATTCAGTGTTGTTTGCTGAATTTTCATTATATTTTAATAAATTTTATATTTTTGCATGTTTCTCTGCCTTTTTTATGTTAGTAAAAATGTTAGATTAATATAGGTATTAGAAAGCACCTAGTGTTTAAAATAAGAGTAAATAATCACTGTGGATGAGGGATTTTTTAAGCATAGCTTAAGGCTTTGTAGCCTAAAGCTATGCTCAAAAATTATTCCACCACGGTGATTATTTACTCTTATTTTTGTGGGAGCGACAATGAATAATTTGTTTAATGGGGTGATCTTATTATTTCAACAATCGGGTGTGACTTTCTTTTTAATTATGAGAAATTTTCAGTCGACTAACTAACTAATTAATTACAGTGGTCGAAATAAGAGTAAATGATCATGACACAGGAGTCATTTTTGAGCATAGCCTTCAGGTTATTAATCCTGAAGCTATGCTCAAAAATGTCTCATCCACAGTGATTATTTCGACCATCACTTATTTCAGTGGTGCTCTAAATACCAAAATAATCACTGAGAAAGAGTGTTTCTTGAGCATAACCTGAAGCTATGTAAATAAACTACTCCTCCACAATGATTTTTTGCTCTTATTCCGGTACTGAAAGTTATTATTTTAGATATCTCAATTGGAGAGCCTTCGTATTGATATGGGAGCTTTGTTACTGTTAGCTGATAAAGCTGAAAATGATATCAGGTCATGCTTGAATACCTTACAGGTGAGTGTTCTTAGCTTAACAGTGGTCAAAATATGAGTAAATAGTCACTGTGGATGAGGGATATTTGAGCATACCTTCAGGCCTTGTAGCTTGTAGCTATGCTCAAAAACCACTCATCCGCAGTGATTATTTGCTTTTAATAACAAATTATTGGCAATGTTCTTAGCATGGTTTCTACGTTGGTTTGTTGATATTTAAACCTAATATCTGGAAAGAATTTATTGATAAGTCATAGGAAGAATAGGGGTCAAAATTGGTTATCACTGGAGAAGAGATTGTTCAGAATATTTTCAGGCGATTTGGCTGAAAATGTTCTGAAATACACTTCTCCACAGTGACGACCAGAAATTGGCATCATACACCCATGTGACTCAACTCTCAGTGATTATGGACATCCTCTGTCTGATTTAATAAATGTTACTTTCAATGCTTTCAAAACTAAGATTAATAGAGTTGAACTTCCTGAGAAAAACCATTTTCGTCTTCTCAATCTAACCTCAAAGGACTTCTCCTGGAATACCTATATTGAGCCGATTGCCAAAACTGCAGACATGAAAGTTTGTTGTTTATCGAGCATGGAACTTCAGGTTTTTATCTCATCGTTGCAATGTTGCTTCACTATCCTTATTTTATTAGTACTCACATGGCAGTTGTCCTGACGAATTGACCCGTACACTTAAATCTTGGATTCAAGAGGCTAGATATTCAGCTAATGCTCATCCTTTTACTGTACTGCCAACTTTTGGTCACAAAAATTCCTATTCGTCTAGTTCTTCCCCTCGCACATCAGACTTGTTCGAATTTCTTAGCATTACTTTGCTTTCCACCTCTCTGGATACTAAGGAAACATTCTAACTGCGAAGAAGAGCAGTAAACAATCTTGTAATTTACTGGTACAGTTTTATGTAGTTTTTAAGGTATCTTATTCACACACATAGTCTCTTAACATACAGTTTTATGTAGTTTGTAAGGTACCTTATTCACACACATAGTCTCTTAACATACAGTTTTATGTGATTTGTAAGGTACCTTATTCACACACATAGTCTCCTAACATACAGTTTTATGTAGTTTGTAAGGTACCTTATTCACACACATTGCCTTCTAACATACAGCTTTATGTAGTTTGATTTGTAATTCTGCTTATTTATTGTCAATTCAGTTTATTCATCAACGTATGAAGGAATTCAAACCTGACGATTTAAGACATATGGAAGTCGGTCAAAAAGATATGAAGAAAGGTGTTCGTACAATCCTCGGTGAAGTTTTTCAGCTGCCACGTTCAAAGAAAAAAATATATGGAACATCGGGAGCAAGTACTGTAGTGAATCCGAAGACCAGTGCTGCTGCAAGATTCTATTACATGCTGCATCTGATTTCTGGAAATTCTGAATTTGAAAAGATGATGCAAGGTTTGTATAATGATCATTCCTTGCTCTCTATCTTGGTTGGAAACCGTCTCAAATATTGTTTCAAAATCAGTTTTAATGGTTTGGTACATTTAAGGAAGCTAACAGTGTTAGAAATAAGAACAAATAATCAATCTGGAGGAGGGATTTTTGAACACAGTTTTGTAGCCTGAAGCTATGCCCAAATGTCACTCCTTTACAGGGATTATATGCTCTTGTATTAAACTCTGTTTTAACAAGGCAGAAATAAAACTGAAATGAAATATGTTTTGTCAACGCTATGCAGGCACTCGACATTAAACCGATGGCATGACGTTTTTTCGACGTTGATCAGACGCCGAGCTTATCTGTTTTATCCAGCGTTATAACGTTTCTTCTTTTTATTCAGGATTGTTTGACCAATATTTGAACGCAAAAACAAAAGATCCATATTTAGAGTCAGTCAACCTTGGTTGTGATTGGTTAGGATTTTCTGACATTGTTGAAAAACGAATACAGCATAGTCAAATGTTCGTGTTACGAAGATTTACTACGTTCTTACCTGTTGCTTTTCATATGTTTTTTGCAAGAGCTGCTGCTCCCAAAATACTATATTCAAACGTTGCATATGAGGTAAACATTCATGTTCGAAATAAGAGTAAATAATCAATGTGGAGGAGCGTTTTTTTGGACATTTCTTTAGGCTTTCTAGCCTGAAGCTATCCACAGTTATTATTTACTCTTATTTCGAACACTGGTTTCATGAACTGTCAAGTATTATGCGTGTTAGGCAGATTTAGATTACGCAGAATATTCTTTATATTACTTTTTTTTTTTTGACAATTTATAAACAATTATAAACATAACTTTAAGTTAGCCTCCAATCACAATAAGTTCTTCTGCATTTTTATACCTTGCAAAATAAACAATTTTAAAACAAATAATCTCTGAGGAGTGTGCTTTATGAGCAACAATATCTCCTCCAAACTGGTTCTTACCTCTTATTAGTGATCCAGTGTTTTACTTCACTGTGAACTCATAGACAGTGTGCAGATAGACATAAACTATTTGTCAAACTTGAGCATAGCTGCAGTCTAAGCTAGTTCTGAAATACATTTGTTTTTTAGGCCACCAAACAAAGTTTAGATGGGCTATTGCTATCACTTTGCGGTGGCGGCGGCGTCTCGCTTTTCTTAATAGACCATGGTATCGTCCTGAAATTTGGTTATGCATTCTAGGCAATATTACGAGACCACTGGCCAAATCTTTTCGATTTTGCCAACTCAGGACCGAGTATCGACGAAAAAGTGATTTTTTTCGAAAGTAGAGACTTTTCGAGAGTTTGAATTCTATGAGGTTTTGCTCACATTCACCTAATATTCACCTCATACTTTGACCATGAACCTTTTTTGGCAGACATTTTGTATGTTGAGGAAGGTTCTTCCTCAATTTTTTGAGATAATAAGTGATTTATTTTATAAAAATAATTTTAAGAATTTATTTTGATTTTGGGAAGCTTCCTTCTTCAATTTTGAAATAAATATTAATGTGTGTTCACTTTAGGGCCATTTAATTACCATCAGTATAAATTTTTATAACATTATTAATTACTCACGATTCCAATTACAAATATAATGACAATACCCAATTCAACAGAGGAAGATTTTGCAATAAAAGAATAAATTGTTTTAATGAATATGTAATATCATAATCTTTTATTTCTTGAGGCGCTTATTCATTCGAGGGGGGCACTTATTCAATTGACAAAACTTAAGGTATTAAAAAATTTCGGGAAAATAGACCGCAATGATATACTCGTACTATACGGTTTCTTTTTTTCTTACTCAATATTTACATCTTCATCATCTGAATTCTCATCCAACAGCAAAAAACTAGTATGGATTTTCGTTTTCACTAAAAAATGTTTTAAAAAAGGTCGAATTCGAATAAGCACCTTGGCGCTTATTTAACTTTCAAATTTCTAGAGGGGGGCGCTTATTTGAAAAGAAGGGTTAATGATTTTTTTGCGAAAAGAAGGGGGGCGGGGCGCTTCTTTGTGGGGGCCTAATATT
>JAULBZ010002027.1:0-19852 GCA_032360805.1 Neoturris breviconis
TTGATTCTTCTTCAAACAACATACTAAAAGAAAAGAAAGAACTAAAAAACATCATAAAGGTTACACATTAGGTGGAAGATTCCGTACAGAATATAATTTTTCGCGACAACTTTGTGACGATGATACAACATAAATAATAAAAAGTCCATGATCAAAAAAGCTAATGAGCTGCCAAAAGATTGACTTAAAGGGATTCCAAGGTAAAAATACAAGTTGATCTCATATTGAAGAGCTTAAAAAATAAATAATAGTGCTTTTTATTTCATATAAAAAACTTTATCGGTTCTCAAAACTATCCCAGTTAAATGCTTTTCGAAGATTATGATTATTTGCATAAAGAATTTGTTCAAATGAGTATAATTTTAAAATCCGCACAAGATTAAACCATAGGTACGGTATTGAAAGTAGCCCACCAAACCAATTGAAAGTTAAACCTAAGCACATAATATGATTTGTATACACACATTATACGTCAGTGTAAAGCTGTCGTGATATAGAACATTCAATATCGATAACAAGGACTCAACTATTGACATAATCGCGATATCGTAAGTGTAAAAATGCTACGTTCAATATCGCAATATAAGCGTCTCCGGATGTTTTTATTATCGTTTTTACATATTCACATAAACCACAATAAAACTTGTACTAACGTTTACTATATATAATATAGCCAATGTCATTTAAAGTCGCTGAAATTTGTACCTATCGACAACAAAAATAAATCTTGGACCGCGAGCAACATAAAAACCTTCGCTTTGAAAAACATTTCAGTTTTTCTCCTACGTTGTTTATTAGTTTTGAAAAAGAATAAAACTATCTATGTTAATCTATCTTCTGGAAAGGAAAGTGCATATTTAAATATACAATTAAATCACTGATGTGTGTAATATACACGCACAGGGCTTACTCTTTAACATAATGATATAACAGGGGGTAATAACATGAATTTTGTGAATATAATTAATGGCTGATTGTCCTTGGTTAGCCGTCTTTTGCATTTCTCACACAATAGCTCTGCCCTGAATAAAATTTAGAATACTAAACAAATCTCCATGGAAGTGGGAACAATGATAGTATTATTACAAATCGAATAGCCATTTATATTCAACCCCCAGGGGTTTCAAAAGTTTATTTAAAATTTACAATTACAATTATTTACAAACTTTATGCAAAGCTAAGAGAGACTTGTAAAGCAAGAAAAAGAAATTCAACAACTTTATCCCATGGCTAATCGAAGATTGTCTATAAAATTGTATGAAATATTATAATTACATGTATTAAAGACCGCAAATCGAGCAGCGTTCCTCAACGATATTAGGCAGGTACTGCTTGCCGGCGAAGGAAGTATATTTTTCTTTTCCTACAATGGAATATCAAGGACACTGAGAGGTGCAAATTCAGCATTGACTGAATTAAAGATGACATTATTGAATAATGTCCACAAGTACACCAGGTATAAAGGCCGTATTCCATTCGGAAGTTTTTACTGCTCGGGCAGAAAAATACTGCACGGAATTTATTTCGAGCATGCGTATTTGTGAAAAAATCTTGATTTATTCACAAATACGCATGCTCAAAATAAATTCTGCGCGGTATTTTCCCGCCCGAGCAGTAAATATCTCCGAATGGAAAACGGCTCTAAGGTTTTGTAAATGGCTTTTGTAGATCGTTATCACTAGCTAACTACTGACAGCTTCTTTTCTTTTCTTATTTTCGACGATAATTCCTAATTTTGCAAGCTCCCCTTTAGAGTAGCCACACCACTTCCCATCAAAATCGTCGGTATCTGAATAAGAATTATCTTCCATTTTAGAAGAATTCTGATGATCTAGAACTTCATGTGTGACTTCCAACAAACATTTTGTTTTTAATATTATCATGTAGCACATGTGATGTTATTTTGCCTATGAAACCATGGTAATTAAAATTGCATATGGCGACAACCATGAGTGATTTTGATGGCAAATACACAGGCAAATATAAGGGTTTTATTGCGATTTTTAAGAGTTTGATTAAACTCAATGATATTTTATGAATTTTTAGACATATCAAACTGAAATTCAGAAAAAAAAGACCTTAGTTCTACTTTAAACTACTCATTTTTTTAAAGGTATTAAAAGGTAATCAGTGTACAAAATAAGAGTAAATAATCACTGTGGAGGAGGGATTTTTTGAGAAAGCCTGGAACAATGCTCAAAAATCACTCCTGCACAGTAATTATTTTGCTCTTAGTTAGATCTAGTGATAATATTCCCTGATTATTCTAAAAAGTAATAACGGAGCATCACACAACGTTAGTTTCTTTTGTAATGGAAAACATAAACCCTTGTTACTAGGCTAATGATACTTACCACCAATTTATGTCTCAAGCTACCAGCTTTTCTAACATCAGGAGCAATAACATTAAGACTAGTCAATGTTAAACATATATCAACAACGCCGACATCAGTACTAGTTCTTTTCTTATTTCGAACAGACAAAGTTCTTCTTTTTTTTTCCTTTTGTATTGATTCTTCTCTCAATCCTGATATTATATTATTAACTGAACCAGACCTTCGAAGTTTTGTAATTGCTAGATGATTTCTAGGAATTTTTAATCTACGAGGTTTCCGTTCTATACTCTCCATCATAATGTTTATTTTTATTATAACTGTGCAAAGGTGTTTTATGTCAATAAATATGCTTGCTTGGTTTAGAAAAAAAAGCAAGATCAATGTGCTTCTCTGCAGGTTTCTCCATGTATTTCATAATGAGAATATTTTTAAATTTGTATGCTAAAGTTTTCAATAATCATCTCTGTTTGAACTAAGAACAAAATGACCACTGTGGAGGAGTGATTTTGGAGTATAGTTTTGAGGCTACAAAGCCTAAAAAATCCTTCCTCCACAGTGAATATTTGTTCTTACTTCAAAAATAAAATTTACAGAAAAGAGTACTGAGTTAACTATCTTCTTGCAATGGATTAGCTTCTATTAAGTATTTATTGCAAGCTCGTTGTCATAACACCCTTTCACGTAGTTTCATTTCGCTGAATTTGGTCAAACTTGGTTTCTTTAAATCTACTAAAAATAAGTTGCTTTTGACTGTGTTCGAAATAAGAGTAAATAATCACTGTGGTTAAGTGATTTCTGAACATTGCTTCAGGTCAGAAAGCCTGAAGCAATACTCAAGTACCCCTCAGTCACAGTGATTATTTACTCTTATTTCTAAGACTAAAATAATCATTTTTCTTCACTAAACCTATGTTTCATATATAATATTTTTTCCAAGATAGTATCTAGTAGGTGTTTTATCTCTATAAAAATCAATTTAATTCTGCATAAAGAAGGGTGCATTTATTATTAAAATTAAAATTACTAATGAAACTTAAAGTAAAACAATATGATTTTACTAGCATTATATAAGATATAGTTTTTTTTTTACGTATCAGCAACAGAAGCAGTGAGATTGTTAGAAAGATAAGGTGACGTTGTTAGATTGTTAAGAGATAGCGAATAGTTTAGATACTTTAGAATAGACAAGACAACCAGCTAGCTAAAGAACCATCTCAAAATTTTGCCTTAAAACAAACTTTTTTGGTAAGGTTAAATCAACTAAAATTGACAAAATTCAACAAAAATTAATCTGCACAGAAGTGTGTTAGGTCAATGAACTTGTAATGGATTGGTTTCTTTGGGACGAAGAAACCAATCCATTGCAAGATAGTTGACTCAGTACTCTTCTTTGTAGATTGTATTTTTGCATTTCAATACTTCTATTATGTTGTTCATTGCAACATTGCAAAATACAAAATAAATATTATGAGTTTTATCACAGGCCAAATAAAACATTGGAAGGCAAAGAAGAACACAGGCTAATTTTATGTCTATGGAAAAGAAAATCATAACAGTAATGATTGAAGAAGATCTACATTTCACACTTCTGTTTAATCAAAGGTATGGTATTGAAAGTTAAACCTAAGCACATAAATATGATTTACATACACAAATTATACAGTGTTTGATATATGTCCTTATTAAGATGACAAAACATTACATAAAAAATTACGTCAGGTCACTGTGGAGAAGAGTAGGGAAATTTCATATCAAGGATAATCACCTAAATTTTACATGGCATTAGGATTTCATGTCCTTATTAAAGTTAATACCGTTTCAGGTCAAATTTAAACAATTGGAACACCTTTATCAAGGTAAAATTATGTCCAGTCATTATGGAGGAGAGTAGTGAAATTCATATCAAGGATAAACACCCAAATTTTAAATGGCTTTGGGATTTCATGTCCTTATTAAGTTGATAATGTTTCAGTTCAAATAAACAATTGGAACACCATTATCAAGGTAAAATTATATCAAATCACTTTGGAGGAGAGTAGTGAAATTTCAAATCATAGCCTAAAGCAATGCTCAAAGACCACTCCTCCACACTGAATATAAATTGCATACACATTATACTTCATAGCATTATGTACACACCAAATAAAAAATAGAGAATACACCTATTTTATAGTATTATAGTATCTATACAATTATGATTGTTTTTGCTAGCCCTATTAAAGTTTAATTTAATAAATCTATTTTTTACTTATAGGATGGTTTACTAGCTGATGTTATAAAGCACTAGAGAATAGAACAATGTAACAGAAGAATAAATTTTCTTTATTATTCATTATCTTTTTATAAGATTCTTTTATTAAAATATATTTTTCCTCTGTTTAATAGTGTATTGTCATTATATAAATAATTTGTATTGATTAAGTGGATATAATAACATTAATAATTAAAAGATCACTCCCCAATTCTGTGTTAGGAATGTGCAGGCTGCCTCACGGCTGTTATCTGGATGATGGTTTTTGGACCAGGCCAAACAAGAATCGAGTGGCTTCCGTCGCTCTGTCTCATTGCACTGACGAGGAGAAAAAACCTCTGAACAAAACCGCTGCACATATCAAAATAGACTTTGTGAAGAACGTTCTGAAGTTTAACATGGTGCAACAATTTTTTTGTACAGATGAAAAATTTGGTTCACTTCTAAAGGTTTTCAGGTAAATCTCATTGACTAACCTCCAACAAAAATCATTGAAGATTTTGGTGAATGTAAATCATTCACAAAAATCCCTTTTGGGTCGATACTCGGTCTCGAGTTGACGAAATTGAAAGAAATTTGGCTAGCAGTCTCGTAATATTGCATAGAATGCCATAACCAAATTTCGGGATGGTACCACACCTTTTTGGTTCATTGGCCTGAGTAGACGAAATTGGAAAATTTTGACAAGCCCTTCTAGAATATCGCCACAAATGATAGTACCGAATTTCAAAATGCTAGCATTTCAGGAACTTGGTATATTAAGCAAAGTAACAGCAATAGCTCATCCTAACTTTGTTTGGTGGGCTGAAAACACTCCTCCACAGGTGATGTCCGGCAGTTATATTCAGGCCTGCCAGTTGGCAAGAACTTGTTCAAAGTCTGCATTAAATTTGCTAGAACAACACTGTAAACATTTTTCTAGCATCTTTACCACAGATTTTGAACAAGTCTTTGCCTACTGGGTATGTAAGTCTGGAAATAACTATTATCTGTGGAGGAGCATTATTTGGTATATTATTCAGCTTTGGAGCTAAAAAGTATATTACAAAAACATATATAGGTGTGTGCCTGTGGTTCCGAGCACATAAACGTTTCTATAATACTGTTACTAACTAAACCCTATTCACCATAATGATACTTGTTAATAAAATAATAGAGGGATTCTCAAAATCAAAATCTACTGAGGAGAGTACTGATTCAACGATCTTGCAATGAATTGGTAAGATAATTGGTAACTGGCAGTTATATATTCAGGCTTGATATAAATTTAATTCACAACTGACCAATAAATAGTTCCAATTAAACTTCAAGTATAATGTATTTTACTCCTCAAATTAAAAATACTAAAACCCAAGTGAACAGAAAATCAAATCCAATTAACTTTAAGTCACCACAAATAAAAACAAATCATGTAGCAATGCCTGGTATTATGTAGATTAAAATACAGCACCAGTATGATAATAGCGAGAACAAATGAACTGAGAAAATACGACTTAAGTACAAAACTGTAAACTATAGAATGGTTGAACTAATATCATACTAAAGTAGCAGTAGCCTATTAAATAAATTTTTATTTTCTTTCAAACAAAATTTTTGCAAAGAAATTGAAATATTTAAATCAGTAAATAAGAGTAAATAATCACAGTGGAAAAGGAATTTATAAGCATAGCTTCAGGCATTGGAGCCTTAAACAATGTTCAAAAATCACTCCTCCACAGTGATTATTTACTCTTATTTCAACCACTGAATAATATTTCAATTCTTATTATAAGATTCACAATGCTAGGAATTAATCTAGAGCATTCTATGACACTAAGTATTTCCCCTTACAATTCTGTTGCAATCTACGACTCACTGTGGAAGAGCAATTTTAAGCATAGTTTCAAGTAAAAAAGACTAAAGCTTTGCCCAGATATCCCTCGTTCACAGTGATTATTTTCACTGTAAACAAGGGATATTTGAACAAAGCTATACTCAAAATTGCTCCTTATAATCGATCAGAAATTAGATGTAAAATGGTCTTTAAAACAAAATTCAATATTGATTAACATTTACTTACAATGTCATTATTAATCTTTTATTTAAGATTTAGTAAACAGTGTTGCTAGGATTTTATCAAACAATTACACCATCATTAATATTTCTATATATCAAACATTTTGCCGATATAAATAAAACATAAACAAACAAAAGTTTCTACAAAATATTTTACAGAGAATTATAATGTTTGCGTAATCTGTAATAAACTGTCTCCTAATCAGTTGCCAAAGAGTTATTACTTTGCTTAGATTAAAAGAGATTGAAACCAACTAAAACGGTTCTGTGCAGAAAAGTGCAATGAGATTGCACAGAAAAGAGTTTTCAATCGATTAGATTCCTTGGTAGTAACCATTAGTAATCAATTGCAGGAACATCAACTCAGTTGTCTTCTCCATAGATATTTGAAATAAGTATAAATTAGTAACCCTTAATATAAGTACTGGACATCACTTGTGGAGGAGTGTTTTTGAGCTTCAAAGCTGAATACCATAACAAATCAAAGGTATAGTATTGAAAGTAGCCTACCAAACCGAGTGAAAGTAAAACCAAGCAAATATGATTTGCATACATACAGTATGTACCAAATAAAATAACCTAATAGGTAAATGACATTATGCTGCATGTTTTAAATATTTTAAAGAAATCCAGTCTTTTTAAATAAAATTTAAGACTTTTATACTGTATATGCTACATGTATACAAGATATATTATGTGTAAGTATTTATATATAAATAATATTTAAAATGTGCATATGTATATATATGTATACGTATACGTATGTACGTATGTACGTATATATGTATGTGTGTATGTATGTATGATGCATATGCATATGTATATGTACATAAGGTATACACATAGACTATAACATATATTATTTGAGTATAATGTTTTTATTGGTAGTAGAAACCATGTAGTTATATTTTTTATAATATGCATAATTAATTTTTCGTTCATTGTCATCTGTCACATTTTAAAATCAGAGTAAAAAATTGCCGCATTTTTATTGATTATTTGACATTCCGTAAAATCCAGAAAAATATTTTTGCCCAGTTACAAAGTTGCCAATCAAACACAAACGTCTTACTACTTTGTGGTTAAAAATATATGACCATACTGAGTATGGATATCTTAAAAAAGAACCAAGCATCAGGCTTCTCATTTTGAAGTACATGGCCTTAACACTTAAAATAACTATTCAAAAGATGGTTGTCATCATCTGTTATTAAAATTAATAAAATAAAGAATAATGAAATAGAAAAATATAATTCTTCTTCAAAACAATCTTTTGATTGAATTGTGTATTGTCATTACATTCCTAATTTGCATTGGGAGTAATTATTAATGTTATAAATAAACTTATACTGTATAAATAAACTTATACTCATGGCAGTAATTAAATGTTTTACGGCCCTAAAGTGGATAATATTAATATTTATTTTAAAATTGAAGAAAGAAGCTTCCCACACCGGAAAGTGATAGCAATAGCCGATCCAAACTCCTTTATTCTCCACAGGTGATGTCCAACACTTCAGGCGTGAACAGTACCTCTTGTCCATAACTCTTGGATAAAATAAACAACATAAGTTCTTTCATCATTTAAAACAGTCTCTGCTTTAGAAGAAAACCAAAGATAGTCGAAAGTTAGTAGTTTCTGCTTTAGAATCCCTTTCATCAACAAACAGTAAGTCAAATTGTGAAATTATCACATATGGTGCAAATTACCACAAAGTGAATAATTCATTTGTAGAAAATAAGATATTATTTTTTGAATGAGAGTAGTCAATGATCTTTCGATTGGTGTGTTTGAGTCAAAGAAACCAATCAATGGCATGTTTAGTAATATAACGCCCTTCTTGATAGATTCTAAAATGATCGAGAGACTAAGAATCTATTATTATTAAAACCTATTCTCAAAAAATGTTTTCAAAACAAAAAATACTAATGCAAAGAGCTGGAACAGGATAATGCATAAAAACAAATTCAATTACCTAAGCCTAAGAAAGAACTGCGAGACATCACCTGTGGATGAGAGCCTTTTAAACATAGTTTCAGTATAGTTTTTACTTGTCCTTGACAGGTGATATCCGACAATATTCTACAGAACAGATGCAAGTTTTATAAATTTCATTTCATCTTTTAGTTTAACAATAGACTCAAGAAATTTAGGAACATGTTGAAAAGCATTTATCAAAGTACTGCCAGACCACTATTATTAAATTTAATTCTTTGTAATTAGAAACATACATTTGTTTGATTGAAAAAACTTTTAATGGGATCATCAGAAAAATCTCAAATTTATAAATAACTTGTTCAAAGTCTGCAAAAAAGATGCTAGAACAATGTTTTCAACCCTTTACTGCTGACTTTGAACAAGTTTTTAGCCACTGGATAAATGGATGGGATATTTTTAAAAATAGAATTTACAGTCAATGATTTTGCAATGCATTGTTGTTTTTGTACCAAATAAACCAATCCATTGCAAGCTCATTGGCAAAACACCCTTTTGTCGGTGTTTAAAATAAGAGAAAATAGTCACTGCGGAGGAGTAATTTTTGAGCATTGCTTTTACTTTGACCCCTTCAATGTAGATAAATAAATAGTGAGATTGTTAACAATTATTATTTACCAAGTGAACAAAAAATTGTTCAAAGTCAGCGGTAAAGACGCCAGAACAATGTTAAAAACTTTGTTCTATTGTTTTCACTGCAGATTTTGAACAAGTTTTTTTTCCCACTGGGTAGAGACAACCATCACACTATAAAATAGAATTGTCTAAATTCAGAAGAACTAAAATTGCGAGGTAGGGTATTAGTGTTTAAAGTAAGAGCAAATAATCAGTGTGATAAAATGATTTTTGAGCATAGCTTCAGACTATAAAGCCTGAGGCTATGTTCAAAAATTCTTCCTCCACAGTGATGATTTGCTCTTATGTCCAGCACTAGTATTACGTCAATGGTCCTGCAATTTTTAGATTTCATTATTCAGTGTTTGAAATAAGAGGAAATAATCAGTGAGGAGGAGTGACTTTAGAGCATTGCTTCAGGCTTTCTAGCCTGAAGCAATGCTCAAAAATGTTTCCGCCCCAGTGATTATTTGTTCTTATTTCAAACTCTGTTTTTATGTAAATCTATTATTAGCACGATAGTCAACATATAATTCTCCTTTGTATAGATACCATTACAGTTATCTCGATCCTTGCACTCTTATACTTCATAGCTCTTCCAATTCTTCTACATATAGAATGTTTGGCAAAATTTGAAACCGTTGAAAAAAAAACTAAACCACTAGTAATCGCTCGCAGTATCAAAATTCACAAAATCAATATCAAATATGAAAGACCTCCGTCTCGAACACCTGCTGCACTGCAGTAATACTTAGTATCGAAATAAGAGACCCAAGAATTATAAACTAGAAAATTATTCTAGATGAAATCCATTTAATTTTCCCCTTCTTTCTCTCTCCAGAGCTCCAGTGCTTTAAGAAAATGATACTCTATAATGTTCGAAATAAGAGCAAACAATCACTGTGGAGGAAGGATTTTTGAGCGGTGTTTCTGGTTTTCTAGCTTGACTCAATGCTTAAAAATCACTCCTCCACAGTGATTATTTGCTCTTATTTCAAACACTAAACTACATGTGTGTTTATGCCAAAATTTTCTGCTCCTAGACAACTATTTACGTTCAGGCATTGACTCTTAAAAATAAAAATCAAGATTCAGTAAGAAAAGCCATAAGAGCAAACAATCACTGTGGAGGAAGGATGTTTGAGCATTGTTTCTGGTTTTCTAGCCTGAATCAATGCTAAAAAATCACTCCTCCACAGTGATTAATTTTCAGAGTGATTTTAATTTTTAATTTTCTTGGTAACATAGGGACCATCTCAAAAATAAAATCTGCAAAGAAGACTGAGTCAACCATCTTGCAATGGATTGGTTTCTTCGTACCGAAAAAACCAATCTATCGCAAGTTCGTTAACCTAACACACTTCTGTGCAGATTAATTTTTGTTGAATTTTGTCAAGTTTTCTTGATTTAACCTTACCAAAATAGCTGATTTTGGAGTAAAATTTCGAGATGGTCCCTTATCCCAGTGATTGAATTAAGAATAAATAATCACAGCGAAAGAGTGATATTTCAACCTTAATGCTTTAGTTGCAATTCCTTAAAAAAAACTGGACTACAATTATTGTTCAGGTATTTGAATCTCTTTTTAATAAAGATAGATTTCCACTTAAGAAATTAAGCCATTTTCTCTGTGAATTTTTTACTGTAAAAATCTTCCGTCCACAGTAATAACCAGAAGTTAATTTTCCCCATTATAATAAATACAACTATTAAATACAACTATAAATACAACTATTGTTTTAATAACAACTAGAGAAATGTATGTAAAATGTATGCCGTATTGAAATAACCAGTGAACAAAAATCTGTTCAAAGTTCCCAGTAAAGACTCTTCTACTGCTGACTTTGAACAGGTTTTTCCCCACTGATAACTAGAAAATAATGGTACTGTAACGCATCGATTTAGCACTTCCTCACCCCCTCGAAATAAGCCCAAACCTCGAATAAGCCCCCATGGGGAGTTATTCGATTTGTAACATAGGGCATCATATAGGGTATTTCACACAAACCATAATGCATTGTTCTATAATATGTTACATATTACATACTTGAAACATACTATACACTACAATACAATATACATATATATATATATAAACGCCATGTATGCCATATACTGTTTTCATATACTAACAACTTTATTATATACACTACTATATACAATACTACTGTATGTGCTATATACTACATACTATACTATACCTCACAATCCCTCCTAGAAATAAGCCCCAATCTCAGACGGGTCATCAGTAAATTTAGCCCCTGGGGGCTAAATCAATGCATTACATAGAACCTATTTAGGTTCTCAAGCAACTCTAAAAACTAAATGCCGAAATCAACTTTTTGGTAGGTTAACAGAAACTTAAATTTGTCCAAAATTCAACCAAAAAAGAATCTGCGCAAAGGGTGTTATGTCAATAAGCTTGGAATGGATTGGTTCAATCCATTTTAAGATTGTTGTCTCAGTATATTTTTCTATAATTTACTCTACACAAATACACAGCTATATTTCGTTCACAATGGATTAAGAGATGTCTCCTTTTTTGTAAATTTAAGATAAGCCCTTGCCAGTGGTTGTAATAAGAGCAAATAATCACTATGGAGGAGTGATTTTTGAGCAAAAAATTCCCTCCTCCACGATGATTATTAACTCTAATTTCTACCACTGCTTGCATTCTATCAATCTTCTATCAATAATAGTACTAACAACTGATTTATATCCACTAAAAACAAATACAAACAACAGCAAACATTTCTCTGCCTTGTGAAACTAAATCAACAACATAAAAACATCATTAGGAGCATTTTTTTCTATTATAATCCAATTTAAAAATTGTTTCATGTGAATATAACATGGTTTCTATTTAAAAAAAAAACATCTGTTGATTAAATAAGACGAAATGTTTAAAATTATAAGCAAATAATCACTGTGGAGAAGTGAATTTTGAGTATAACTTCAATTTACAAAGCCTATGCTCAAAACTCCTCCATAGTGATTGTGTGCTTTTGTTTCAAGCACTATACTCAAAACACTCCTCCACAGGTGTATCAAGCTGAAAATTGTGCTAAAAAATACTTCTCCAAAAAATCTTTATAGTGTTCGAAATGAGAGTAAATCATCATCACCGTGGAGGAGGGATTTTTGAGCATAGCTCCAAGCTTTAGAGAGTAATGCATCTACTATTGTTTACCTACTATAAAGAAACAATTGAGTCTCCTTGAAGAAATATTTCAGGAAAGACTTATAAGGTGCAGTAATGTTTCCACTTTTGTTACTTACTATATAGAAACAATTGATGAGTCTTGAAGAAATATTTAAGCAAAGAATTAGAAGTTAAAGTAATGTTTCCACTTTTGTTTACTTAAATTATACAGAAACCAGTTTAAATTTATAACTTAAAATGATTTCAAGGTTGTTATCATTCAATTAATTAATTTAGTTATTCAATCAAATTTGGACAAGGATGCGGTAACAAACCACGTTTTCTTTCCTTTTATATAGAGCAATCATTTGATACACTAATCAGTGGTAAAATAAAAGTAAATAATCACTATGGAGGAGGGTTTTTTGAGTATGCTCAAAAATTGATCCTTCACAGTTATTATTTACTTTTATTACAACCACTACAATTAAAAAAAAATAAATCAACAAAACCCAAGCCTGAAATTAACTGCCAGATATCCCCTGCAACGGAGCGTTTTTTGAGTATAGCTTATCAGGTCCAAAGCAGCAAAAACTATACTCCTGCACAGGTGATGTCCAACAGTTCTTGGAACCAAATAAATATTTCAGTCTTCTATGTACACGGAAAATAACAAATCAAACCAACATGATACAAAGAATGAATATGTAAATAGCAGTCAGACATCCCTTGTGAAGAAGTATTTTTAAGTGTAGTTTTCAGCTTGGTGTAGTAGTTACTTTCGAGCGCGAACATCTTAATATCATAGTGATCGAAATAAGAGTAAAATCACAGTGGAGAACAATTTTTAAGCATAAAAATCTCTCCTCTGCTGTGATTAATTGTTCTTATTTCGATCACTATATCGAAGAGAAACTTGTAACTATCACAGTATAACATACAAAATGTCAACAATATTGCATATAAACTACCCACTAGAATGGCAAAAAAATAGACGATGTCCTGTCTAGATGATATCCTGTCTAGAAAACAATACGATACAAGGTGCTTTCAAATATATCAGGAGGTTTATGCTACATTTCACAATGGTTGAAATAGCAATTGATAATAACTGTGGAGGAGTGATTTATAAACAAAGCTTTAAGCTTTTTGGCATGAAGCTATGCTGAATAATAACTCCTCCATAGTGATTACTTGCTATCATTTTGAGTACTGCTTTCTAATTTTTTTCTTGAAATAACCCAGTGGGCAAAAACATGTTCAAAGTTGACAGTAAAGATGCTATAACAACATCGCTTGATGTTATTCTGGTGTCTTTACTGCTGACTTTGAACGAGTGTTTGCCCACTGGGTTTTAATATAATAAACCCCCTGAATCGTAGGGGAAAACAGAAACTACAGGAGAAACAAATCTGTATTAAAAGCATCATTGAGTATATTTTTCAAAAACAGCTTAAACACAGGACATTTTAATGAAACTTTAGTTTTAGTTTTAATTTCGAGCTTCTGTAAATTATTGATAAAGGAAAAGAAATGGAAATGGAAACTATTACTATGTGTATTCACAAACAAACATAGAGAGATTGTATTAACACTACCAGTTGAATCAAAACAAGATTATTTTCATGCATTTAAGATAAGATAAGAACTTTTTGTGTAACAAGGGATTAATGCTAATAAGTCTTGAAAATAACTGCTGGATTATATCACATGTAAATGAGTGTGTTTTTTAGTATAGTTTTAGCTATTCAGCTAAAAGCTGAAAACTATACCCAAAACAAAATCCTTCACAGGTTTCTCCCAAATATAAATACAAATAATCACTGTGGAGGTGATTTTTACGCATAGCTTCAGACTTCAAAATTACAATTTATCTGTATTGACTATCTTGTTATCTTTTCCTCCACTCACTTTTTGTCCCACTCATAACTTTTGTAAAAACAGACAAATATAAGAATGAAGATTCTTCTTTATCACTAAGAAATTACCTCCTTAAAGCAGATCTCCACTAGGCGAATTCATTGGCACAAATTCTAAATGAAGCCAGTATATTGGTTCAAAGCAACGTCACCTAACAGGTGGCATCACTTTCAACCAATGTAATATGACTTCATTTAGAATTCGTGCCAACGAATTCGCCAAGTGGAGATCGGCCTTTACATCTGATTCACCCTGACTTACAATGGCATCAACAACTTTGAAATTGATTAGGTACCTGAAGCTATGCTAAAAAAATCACTCACACACAGCTCTTATTTTTGACCACTGCATTTATTTATTTAGAGATCATCTCAAAAATAAAATCTACAGATATTGCCAAAATTCAATAAAAATGAATCTGTACAAAAGTGTGTTAGGCCAATGAGCTCGTAATGGATTGGTTTCATCGATACAAAGAAACCAATTCATTGCATGATCATTGACTCTGTACTCTCCTCTGTAGATTTTATTTTTGAGATGGTCCCTTAGTATTTTAGCTCTGTGCATATTAATTTTGATCCCTAACAATGAGTGTGCCCACAAACACTTCTTATGCCATTCCATGACATATTCACATCAATCAAAAATATAGAGAACTTGGTGATTTTTTGTATGTAACTTTATTCTTAAAATCATCAATAACTAAATATTTCCCTCCATCTTATCATTTTAAAGATGCTGTAAAACCAATTATAGTTTCTACTTAACACTCAGGTCTCTGATTTCACGATGGCATTCCCATGTAGAGAAGCATCTTTGGAGGTTAATTTGCCGTGAATTCAAAGGCCTGAACACTTGGCTATAATAAATAAATATTCTCCAAACTATTCTCTAAATTTACTCTCTCACTAACAGTATAAAAGAAGCGAAAAAATAATTTCACAATCTATAGAAGACAGACAATAATGGCAAAATGTTCTTTGTGAAATGGGGTTTCTATTTGCAACCACTAATATTATTACTGTTAGATATCACCTGTGAAGGAGTATTTTTAGTAAATGTTTATATGGAAAACTATACCAGAAATCACCCTCCACAGGTGACAGTTATTCATAATTTCATACTGTTCAATTATTTAGTCTTAGATTTTAAACTACGCCTTAAAACAAAAACATCTGTAAAAGAGGGAGATCAATACTCCTCAAATAGATTGGCTTCCTCACTCAGAAGGGACCAATCACAGTACCACTTTATGCAGATTTGTTCACAGGAAGATTCTCTTCATGATAGATTATTCTTTCAAAAATTTATTAATTTTGACCTTCTGAAAGTGGCTAAAATATCTGCTTTTTGAAAGAAATTTTGGAGGTGGCTCCTTAAACAATTTTAAGTCTGAATTAACTGTTGGATATCATCTGTGGAGGAGTGTTTTTCATAGTATAGTTATCAAGTGCAAAGCTGAATACTATACTAAAATATTAGTCCTCCACATATGAGGTCCGATAGTCATTTTCAAACTCGAATTGTATTTCTGTTCTTTGCTGGTTTGTTTATACTTTCATTTAAAACGACTACGATCCCATTTCTAAACATAGTTTACTTAACTTTCACATGCTGTCTAGTTTGTGTCTATTGTTTTAAATAAAAAGACATCCCAAAAAACAAAACTTCATAAATAATTTATACACAAAAAATTGTAATTATACCATATATACAAATGTTTTCATTTCTTCAAAGAAATACATTTCTACCTTAAATTCTCCTTCACAAATATACAAGTAATAATAATAGCAAACAAACTAACAAACTTCATCGCAAACAACACAATACGCGGGTACATACGCATTTTTGGTACCCTCATAAATCGCTTTAAAAACACACCAAATGCATCTTTAGTGCTGATTTTTTTACTGATTCAGCACCTATCGAGAGGGAGGATTATCTTTACAAAGGAAAAAGCACAGGATATGCTGTGCTGGAAAATGTTTTGAATAATATAACTATAGGCTATAAACATATAAACACGTTATTCTTAATTTGATCAGCAAATAACCAGTGTTTGAAGCAAGAGTAAATATCACTGTGGAGGAGAGATTTTGAGTACAGCTTCAGGCTTTATAGCCTAAAGCTATACTCAAAATCACTTCTCCGCAGTGATTATTTGCCTTTAGTTTGACCACTGATTATGTGTGGACAAAATAATCTCAACAGAAAAAAATTCAGATCGGGAAAATTTTGTTTACATCACGTTTACGGAATTTCTTATCGTGTCATACAGTACTTCATTTCATACGTAAAAAAAATTAGTGGTTAAATTTAACTGAAAATAAAATTATGACATCCCAAGTTGTTTTAATGTTAATTAACTTTTAATCGGTTACTTCGTTATGTCTAAATTAAATATCCTATTATTAGATTCTTTGTTCTATACTTCTCCTTAGGAACCGTCTCAAAAATAAAATCTACTGAGGAGAGTACTGAGTCAATGATCTTGCAATGGATTGGTTTCTTCGTACCAAAGAAACCAATCCATTGTAAGCTCATTGACCTAACACACTTTTGCACAGATTAATTTTTGTTGAATTTTGTCAATTTTAGTTGATTTAACCCTAACAAAAAAGTTGACTTTGGAGCAAAACTTCGAGATGGTCCCTTAAAAGAAGAACCAAAATTAACAACTCTTTTCTTAGTATGCTCCAAAACAACAAGGTAAAATCTAGGGCCAATTAGTTTCCAGTAAACAAAAGTATTTCCCTGCAAAAATATATTAAGGTGGTAACTTTAATAAAATTTCAAAGCCAATAAATTTGAGAAAGAAAATCTACGATGAAGAGTGTTAAGTCAATGAGATTGCAGTACGAAGAAACTAATCAATTGCAAGATCGTTGATTCAGCACTCTTCTTCTGGCAACAAATTTTGGAGATGGTCGAAAACAGAGATTGAAATAATGACAATGAACAACAATAAGAAGTCAACCAACATGAACAAGATTGAACCCTACCTGGAAGAAACCAGTTGATTTCAACATTCAATGTTTAAAATAAGAGCAAATAATCACCGTGGCAGAGTAATCTTTGAGCATAGTTTCAGACTTTATAGCCTGAAATTATGCTCAAAAATCTCTCCTCCACAGTGGCTATTTTTTCTTATTTCAAATGCTGACAAAACTCAATTGACAAAAACCTGTTCAAAGTAAACAGTAAAACAAGCTCCCTGGGAAGATCAACTTGACCGTGTCCACTTAACACCCTCCTAAGTAAACCAAACAATAATAATATACCTTGCTTGGTTTTCCATGAACAGTTTGTCTTCTTCTATAATATGGTCGACTGGAAACTTTCATGAATGGGGTATTATCAGTCGTCGTGTTTTCAGATAATTTGTCGCAACACTCATCCAAATTCCAGCCACTGTCTAATAATGAGAAAAATGCGAGAGAAAAGGTTAAACGGATTTAACCAAATATTTCTATAATTTGCTTACCTTGAATTGTTATGTAGTAAACTTGGTGGAAGAATTGGGAAAATATCCCACTTAGGAACCATCTCAAAATTTTGCTCCAAAACCAACTTTTTTGTTGGATTTGAATCAACTACAATTGACAAAATTTAACAACAATAAATCTGTGCTAGGTCAATGAGCTTGCAATGGATTAGTTTCTTCGGTACAAGAAACCAATCCATTGCAAGATCAATGACTCAGCACTCTCCTTTGTAGATTTTATTTTTGAGATGGTCCCTTACTCTAAAGGTGGATTTACTCTAGGTAAAACATTTTGCAAAAGCCAAAAGTAGACATTCCATTGGTAGAAACTGACATCACATGGTGTGTGATGTCAATTTCTACCAATGAAATGTTTTCTTTTTATTTTCACGCAAATTATTTCACCTGGTGTAAACCCACCTTTGTACATCAAGACCGAAAATAATAATATATTGCAATAATCACTGTAGAGGAAGTGATTTCTGAGCATAGCTTCAGGTTTCGGTATGATTTAAAAATATAAAAAATATACATATAATAATATACTCTATAAGTTAAATTTTTTTTCTTCTTGTCCCAATAAACAGAAAGATATTCACAGCATAAGACTATTGAATATGGTCCTATAACTTCCAGTATATGGGACCGTATTCGACTGTTTTTATGATGTGATTGCTTTTGCTTACGATTTGGTGATACTTGTAAATCTTTTAGTCTTTTCTGGTAATCTGATGTTTCTTGAAGGGATATTTTTTTGAATGATTTTGGTTTTATTTGATTACTTGTTTCATCGACAGATATCTTTTTTTGTGATCTTGGTAAAGTGGTTGTACGTAAAAAATTAATTGGGCTTCGAAATGGATGAGGTTTCTTTGGTCGATTACTAAAAAGAATAATCCAATTTATTGAATAGGTCTTGCAGCTATAGCATTGATTAGCTAAAGGGCAAAATCTAGATGTAGAGCACATCATACTGAAACTGAAATTATGGCTGTGCTATGCCCCCATAATGCTCATTTATTTTAACTATGTGTGTGTGTCGGATGATGAGAAAAGAGGACTGTAGAGTTATGCAGGTATTTAAAAATGGATGTTTGAGAACTAGATCACATATGTACTGACAAACTTCAGAAGAGAGCAGATATCAGCAATATGATTATCACCAACATCAAAAAAGAGACAATTGTTATTGGTCGGACATGTATGCAGAAAAGATGAGAACAGTCTGATGAAAAGAAAATACAAAGAAGACAGCAGTAAGAAGTGAGAAAATAGATTGCCTATAAGAAGGTCAGATCCCATTAAAGAAAACATATGACTGACCTCGATAACTGCTGAGAAACAATGAAGGTTGATTTCCACTAGGCGAAAAGTTGCTGCGAAAGCCATAAAAAGACATTCCATTGGTATTATTCTCCGATGCGGTATGACGTCATCACCATTTCACTGTGGGTGAAAGAATTTGGATATCCTGGGGAAAAGAGTGCAAAGAAGGACATGTTTGAATGTTTTTTGAAGTCTAGAGAAAAGGTTAGCACAAAATATTTTTAGATGTAACATGGTTCTTTTTATTGATTTCAAGCAGTTTTATGGTATATTGATCCGCCTTATGTTAAATATCTTTGCATTTCGTCCTTTGCTTCCACTTCGCCTGGTTCTGTCCTGCTGAAATCTTTAATGTTTTCACCTATGCGCTATATCAAAAATAGGGGTACTTTTAGACCTGTGATTAGTTGATTCAATTGTGCCATAGCAACCAATGTGGCAACCAACGTAATCCCAATGGCAACTGACATTTCCCAAATTGAAGTTTATAGCAGCCGACTGGAGTCGAATCGGAGAATACCAATGACATCAATTTCCACAAATAAAATGTCTTCTTCTGGCTTTCGCAGCAAACATTTCGCCTAGTGGAAATCAACATTAAGTGGGCAAGGCTCCAGCATGAGTAAGCAGATAAGTAAATAAACCAATTTCAGGGCTCGAAATAAAAGCCGGTCATCGCTGTGGAGGAGAGATTTTTCAGAATATTTTCAGCCAAGTTGGCTGAAAA
>JAULBZ010002028.1:0-19849 GCA_032360805.1 Neoturris breviconis
TTGTTTAGTTGTTTTGAACGCACCCAAACCATATATGATTTTTGGGAGTATGCAGCTTTTATATAAAATTATCATGCTTCTTATTGATGAAGATGAAAGTGTACTATTATTTACGGTTAATCATAATGCTGCCACCATTTCTATTGTTTTTTTTGTTGTATGTATGCAATATTATCATCTTCACTGAAAATGTATCCTAATATTTTACTTTTACTAACTTTCTCTAATTTTTTTTATCCAAAATAGGTTTCTTCGAACGTGTTTTTATTTTTTTCTACCACCAGGTATTTGCATTGTATTTTCTTTCGCGCTTTGTAGAACATTTTTTACTATTTCTTCCAAATTATTTAAAGCTAGGATTGTTATATCGTTTTGCCATCCGACCGCAGGTACATACTGTTGAGCTTCTTTTATCCCATTTTTTTCTCCTTTACATTTTTCTATGATGCTTCCGGCATGCTGGCCATAAAGGATTGCTGGGAGACTACTTCCTTGTCTTATGGATCCTTCCACCTGTTGAGAATCTCTGTATATTTTATCAAAGATAACTATGTTGATAAAGATCGTGGCAGTGTAAAGCAACTATTTACGATAAAAACCACCGACTTTTTCGATTATCTCTATTGGATTAAGCCACGACTGTATCGTGCGAAAATTCTTTACGTGAAGACAACTAAAAGTCCGGAATTAGAATATCGGATTATCGGAATGGAACGTTTGGCCAAATGCTGACAAAATAAAGAAACTTTAATTGTCAATATCTCTGGGACGGATGGATCAATTGTTCCCAAGCTTTCTGAGGATATTCCTGTGTATAATCCCTCGAGGTAGAGCTATTAAAGCAGAAATTTTACAAAATTTCCCAAAGGTGGTTATGTGACTTTAATACTTTAATACCAAAAACGTTGTTCGAAGTGTTACTTTTCGCTTTCCTAAAGCTCTTCTTTCAAAAAGTAAGTAACCCTGGGAAAGCAGTTTGATAGCCTACAAAAAAATACTTACGGTATTTGAAATCGAAACGGAAGGTTGTGGAGAAAACAAAAACTTCAAATCGCTTGTAATAAATCTCTAGTATTTTCTTCGTATAAAATGTTTCGAACAAAAAATATATAACACACGATTCACCACTCACATAAGTAAAATACATTTCTTTAGGACGTTACCTGTCTATGGGTTTTGCAATTAAGGGTGTAAAATCAGCCAGAAGCCAAATAGGACTAAGTATTCTCCTCAAAAAGTGAGGCATTCAGTTGCTAAAACAAACGTAAAACAAAGATGGCAAGAAAGTACAGACACAAACGAAGGAGAGATCTAACCAGATCATTATTATAAGAGCATACCACAAATTCTTGAACATAAAATATATAAAAACAACGCTCATAATCGTGTATCCCACCAAAGCAGAAAAGTAGAAATAACTGTAGATAGGGTCCACCAAGAAGAGTGTCGAAAACTTCCTCCTTCGTAGATGCTATCAGTTTTACATAACAACAACAAAAAACGAAAATATTTGTTATCTGTCACCACGACGAATGGCTTTATTCGATTCTTCTTTCTTATTTAATAATGACTGTAATGCGCGTGCGCGAAATTCAAGTTCTCGTAAATGTGAAGACGATTTTTTGCTCTCGTTTGAGCTACTTCTTCGTTTTTTACGTTTACCTTCGTGTTGATTTGAATCTCTCGAGTTTGAACGTGTACGTTGCGATTTTCGTTTTATTGACTCTCGAGATCTTCCAGTTTCACTCGTATCTTTAGATCGTTTTGTCTCACTCGAATCACGTGAACGTCGTTTCTCAGCTCTAGTTTCACTATTTGATCGAGAACGTCGACCTCGATTATTATAATTTTGTTCATTTACACTGTTTCTACTAGGTCTGATGGGTCGAGTATCAGTTCGAGATGCCGCTGGTTGTTGTTGTTGCGTCATCACGCGACGTTTTTCCATTTCACGCATCCTCTTACGTTCCGCGTAGCCCTCGGGCATTGGTTTTAATGGTTTTGGCTCTGGCAGCTTTTGTTGTTGTCCATCCACCCTTCGATTTGCTTGCATTGAATTATTAGAATATTGTTGGTTACGAGAAGCGTCATTTTTCTCTAACTTTTTACGTAAATCAACTTTCTCTTGTTCTCGTTTTCGTTTCATAGCTAAATACTTCATAAATTCACGACGATCCTCGGCAGTAACACGCGTGTTCTAAAAACGAACAACAGGAAATCACCGTCAATTACAAGCTTTTTGAAAACAAAATCATGCCCTAATGCATACTCATTGCAATGCGAATCCCACTACTCTAAAATACATACGAACATACTTCAAGGGTACTAATTTTCGTGAGGATTTTATTTCGTGAGTTTTGTTTTTAAAACAAGAAAATTAGTACCCGAGAATATAGTCGGAATAGCTGATTCGTGAAAATTTGTAGCAGCGGAAATAAAATAAATAACTAAGCATGATTTTCATCAAGCCCCTATAACAACTCCGTTATACACAGAGAAATACAGTATAAAGGCTTAATTTCCATTCCGCAGAAGATTAACTACGAAAGCTAAAAAAGACGTCACAATCGCATGATGTCAATTTGTACCAATGGAATGTCTTCCTTTGACTTCACGCGGAATTTCTAGCTTAATTAAAATGAGCCCTAATGTTCAATGATGAAGAAGACTATACCTTTCCAGCTGATGTTTTCATTTGTTGCCTATATAATTCATCATCGTCGTCATTTTCTTCTGCTTCACTACTCGACGAGTCAGAGCTATCTTCTGACGTTGATGATGACGAACTGGCTTCTTCTTGTTTTACTTTCTTTTGATGTCTATGTTTCGACGCTATATCTTTCTTTTCTTCTTCTCTTTTACGCCGCTCCTTCTCTAAATAATATCTAAACACAAGACATTCTTTTTGACTTAAACTATACACTCATCCGCAGGTGTTATCCGATAATTATATTCAGGGTTGTTATCAAGTACATAATGAATCTAGCTTGATAAGGTCTCTCAGCTTAAACGAATGGACAGTCTCAGTGACGGAGGTTTTGGAAAATATCATCAACTTCGCTTCCCGTTCATTATCCGTACTAATTTTCGCGCGTACTTATTTTACAAAAACGTTACTTATTGCACGAAATTTAGTACAGAAATTAAGCGCAAAAATAGAAATGAGTGTTTTACCACTCAACGAGTACAATTAATATTCACAGATTGCCATGCGCGAATATTAATACGCATAAAATATACGCATAGGGTAAATGCGCAAAATTTAATAAGCACGAAAAATATTTTTTCCCTGCGCAAAAATTAGTACGATATAGTAGGATTAAATATTAAAAGAAAAGGCTCATCATCTTGCAATGCTAACAAGCACTGAAGTCCATACCTTTGTATTCTCTTTCTTCGTTTCACATCTTCTTCGGGTTCCTCTTCTTCATCTGATTCTTCTTCATCTTCACTAGAATCACGTTCTTTTTTGATTTCTTTCTTCCTCTTTAACATTTCTCGTATTTTACGTTCTTTGATACGACGACGTTTTTCTTTCTCGATCATATATCTTTCACGAGCTCGCTTTTCTTTCTCGCTCATTTCTTGACGTCTACCATCTTGGCGTCTCGATGATCCTACAGCATGTCTTTCCTGAAAGAGAACATAACAGATATACTTCCTCAAACATTTTTTCTAACGTAGCCTTCGCATGGCCACCTAAATGAGTTTCACCCTATATAATCAAATGCAAGATAGTTTAGGGTGAAAATCATTTAGGGGTCCATGTAAAGGCTGACTTACTTTATGATGATCTCTCAAAAATTGAGTGTGGGCAAGCCTGAAAGATAATCACCTGTGGAAGAGTACTTCTTTAGTAGCTTTCCTGTTTTTATCGTTTCCAAAAATAATCTCGCGGATAAATAAGCAGATGTTTTACTCTATACAATACGAAGTCAACTATTCAAGTACCGTATTACTTCAAACAATAAAAAATATATTACAATGGACAGAAACTTGTTTAAAGTCTGAAGTAAAGACGATAGAACCTTTCCAACGTTGTTCTAGCATATTTACTCTCAAGTGCCTAATTGTAGGGTGAAGGGGCAAATTCCGATTTTGGCCAAAGATTTCCAAATCTATATCATTAAGCCCCCCTCCCGATAAATGGACATGCAAATTTTATTTTTTCCAACAGTACTGCGGACTTTGAATAAGTTTTATATCTAGTGAAGAAAGTTACCTTTGAAACAGTAGATCTTTCTTTTACATGTTTTTGTCTAGCATCGTGACGTTGTTTTTCCCGACGAGATTTTGATGGTGTCACATTTTTATGACTGTCGGAATCGTCAGAAGAACTTCCAGAGCTTGTAGAAGGTTTTCTCTCTGGAAAATATAACAGAAAACAACTGAATCGTTACAGCGCTCAAATAATGATTGGTTCAGAAATCTATTTACTTGCAGATAATTAGTTTAAAAATATTCAGCATAGTCAGGCGAGAAGAAAGAGAATAAGAGCATCGGTTTTTAAGTTTCAGGCAATGTATTCAGTAGCTTAAAGATCACTCCTACACAGAGCATTAAATGCATTAAATGATTCTTACCATTACTTTTCTCGTGTTTTTTAACAGTAGTAGTACTATCTCTTCTTGTTCTAGCTTTCTTACTTTCAGCATCACTTGATTCATCATCTGCAGATTCTGAATTATTTTCAGCTTCTTCGTCATCATCATCGTCCTCTTCTTCATCATCATCGTCCTGCTCATCATCCGTTGTTTTATGAAGATCTTTTTCATCAAGACTGCTGATATTCTCTAATCCATCAGATTCTAAATGAAATGCAAAATTCTTAAACTACTATAATTAAAATTACATTAAAGTTGGCATGGCGATCACAATTTTTTGAAAATGAAATTCCAGGACTTTCTAGGACAATCAAAATTTCCAGGACATGCCAGAACGTTTTTAAAAAAAGTAAAGTAGAAATCCAGGACATTACAGGACTCAATTCACACATTAGTCACATTAAAAACCAGGCATGTCACACGAAGAGTCTATAAGGAAATTTTTTATTCAGTACTACTGATTTGAAATAGAGAAATATCAAGGCCATATTTCAAAACTGTTACTCAAATTCCAGGACAATCCAGGAAATAGGTAAAAAATCAGGACATTAGAAAAATAAAGTAAATCCACACCGAAACAATCCCTTAAAGTTTATTAACAACTCTGAAAATTTTAATTCCACAATAGGAGCAAAGTCCTTCTCTTCACCTAGATTTAAGTCATACCTGAAGATTTTTTGGATTCTGATGCAGAGGAGTCACTACCGGAATCAGATTCTCCTGATTGCTCATCTTCAGTCGAACTTGAGCTAGATGATGAGTCAGCAGTTTTAACCGGATCACTTGATGGTGTTTCAGCAGGTTTCACTAGTGACTTATTCAGTTCTTCTTCGTTTATATCGTTACATACTTCCTCATCTGCCTCTGACTTTTCTAATTCGTCTTTAATTTCTTTAACATCAATACTTGGTACTTCTTCGCTAACAACTTCATCTGCATCTTCAGATTTCACAATCATAGTACTTTCGGTTGCATCCAGCGCTTCATTTGAAGCAGTATTATCATCGTCAACACTACTTGGTTCAACTTTAACTTTTGCAATACTTAGATTCACTGTGTCTACCTTATCTTCATTAGATTCAGGTAAAGTTTCATCTTGATTAATCTTGCTATGTTTGTCTTGATTACTTATCTCGTCTTTGTCTATATTATTTGTTTCAACTTTGTCTCGATTATTAGCTTCATCTTTGTTTCGAATATCAATCTCATCCTTGTCTTGATTATTTGTCTCATCTTTGTCTCGATTATTAGTAACAGCTTTCTCTTGATTATTAGTTTTATCTTTATCTTGATTATTAATCTCGTCTTTGTCTCGTTTATTGGTCTCGTCTTTATTGTTTAACTTATCTTTTTCTTGAATATTTGTCTCATTTTTGATAGTACTTTCATTGATGAGATGATTGTTTTCAGTATCGGTATTCATACTTTCATCATTTTTTACTTCATTTGATTCTATCTCTTGCTCTTCTTCTTTCTTAGTTTCTTTGTCAATTTCAATTTCGTCCTTTTCTTCAGTTTTCAAATCATCCGTTGTTGTTTTCTCAACTTCAGCTATTGATTTTTTCTTTTTTGCTTTCTTTGATTTCTCTTTCTTTTTCTTATTTTTCTTGGATTCTTTTTTACTCTTCTTTTCCTCACTTATCTCTTCATGTTCTTCTTTTAGGTTCTCTTCAACAACAGGAGGAGGTGTAGCTGCTACATCTTCCTTCTAAATAAATAAGATGCTTGAAAACAAATATTTACTGTTGAGGAGTGATTTTCGAGCATAGTTTTAGACTACAAAGCATGAAAGCTATACTTTAAAATCACTCCACCCCACTGATTATTTGCTCTGGCTTCGTGTAATATATTAACGAAAAAAATATCAGAATTCGAAATTATGCAAGTTAGTATCAGTAGCGAATATTCAATAAAATCCCAATTGATAGGCCATAGTGGATATCAATTGTAATTTCCAGCTGGACTAGAACTAAAATTTCCGAATGTTTTCGAAAACATGAAAAAATTGAAATTATATCTTCGTTGCATTTTATGATCTTGCTCCTCCGCAGTGAATATTTTAAGAGTGCTGTTAATGACATACCTTCAAAACTTCCTCTTCATCAGATTCACTTGACGAGGATGCTAGATATTGTTGCAATAAAATTGATTTTAACCTTTTCTTCGACATTATCTCAATTTCATCCAAACACCAATTACGGACTGTTTTCAAATCAAATTTCTACAAATAGCAAAATATATTAATTGATCAACAAGATTCAGTTAGCAGAGTCTCCTGTTTCAAATAACAACAAATAATCACTGTGGAGGAGCAATTTTTGAAGAAAGCTACAAGCAATAAAGCCTATAGGTATGTTCATAAATCACTCCTCCACAGTCATTATTTTTTTCTTACATTGAGCATTGGTGTTACTTTTACTGTCTATCGGGATTGCAGTAGTCGAAAAGCAAATAATCACTGTGGGGGAGTAATTTGAGGATAGCTTCAGACTTTTTAGCTTGAATCTATGCTCAAAAATCTCTCCTCCACTGTGATTATTTGCTCTTATTTTGACAACTGGATTGTAAGAGAACCAAATACATATGATTTTAAAGTAACATGCAAAAGATCCTGCTTTCAATGAGTTAACACTTTTTGTACTACAATCTTTACTATCTCTCGGTTTTTGAAACTTAAGCTAAATCACAGACCTAAATCGAATCGTATGTGAAACGGAATGTAGAAGAGGTTAAACTATGTAGAATTTATACTCATAGTGTGAAAAAGGTTAAATTCACAATATACATTTGCGCAATAGTCTCCTCAATTTTTTAATTCGCACATTTTAACTTTTGTGCACCTTACTGCACGAAATATATAGTTTATTTGCACGCCTTTTATGTAGAAAAAATAAAGGTGCGCAAAAACAAAGGGAATAAAGTTATATAATGATTCCCATAGAAATTATTTTGGATATTTTTTGAGACAAGTTTAGAAATATGCTGCAAACCTTAAAATAGCGATTGAATATCACCTGTGGACGAGTGTTTTTGAGTACTGAAAACTACACTAAAAACTCTCCTCTATAGGTGATATATTTAGGTTTTATTCAGGCTTGCACTGTTCTGCCTGTAAAAGATTCTGACATCTATGAACACCAGTACTTACCCTCAAATATTTAGGCATCATGAATTTGAATTCTTTCTTGTTTATATTTTTAAAACATTGTTTATAAACTGCTCTCTTATCTTGAACATATTCTGTCAAAGACTTCAGTGGAATATCCATATCACGTAAATGAATAGGTGTCGTTCTTCCATCACTTGGTGCATTTGTTGCATCATTCAAAGATGGTAACTGGTTTAATGCTTCTTCAAGTTCTTCTTTGGTCATATGTTCCATTCTATTTCTTATAGTTGAAAGTGTTTTCAACGTTACTTCGTAATCTTCCTCTTCATCTATATCGTCTTTAGCATCTCTGCTCTCCTCATTTTCAACTTCAAGCGCATGAGGATTGGTCCCGTCAACTCTATTTTGAGCTTCAGTTGGTTCATCAACAACCTCCTTATTTATCACATTGTCTTCAACTTCCATCTCACTAGTTTCTTTGTCAGTTTTCTTTTGTTGTACATCACTTTTATCAATCTTTTCATCGCCAGAGTCAGCAAAAATATCCACATAGTCTCCATCATCATCTTTTTCTTCTCCCTCATCTTCATTTAAATCATCTTCTTCTGATTGTACTGCAGGTTTGGTCTCCTGAGAAGAAACTTCACGATTCAAGTCAACATCACCTTCTTCTTTTTGTTTCTCATAAAGTTTTTCCATCAAGATCCTTTTTAAATTTTCTTTTTCTAGAAATTTAGTATCCGGTTTTGGGATGGGAGGATCACTTTTCAGCTCTGCTTCTGTAATTGTAACTATTTGTAATGTTTCTTCATTGTCAACTTGTTCTTTCTCATCCTCTTCTTCATCCTCACTGATGTCACTTGCACTAGACTCAGCAGTACTGGCTTTAATAGGATCTTTTATATGAATTAGATCTGTATCAATTGTTCCTTCTAGTTTCTGAACTTCTAATCGTAAGCGTTCTTGTTCTGCAGCCTCTTCTTCATTTTGAATTCTTAAACGTTCTGCCTCCTCTTTTTCCTTTAAGATTTCCTCCTCTGTTTTTGGTTGTTCCACAATGTCAGGCTTGGTTGCATCAGGTTCAGAATTATCATCTAGTTTGCGTTCAGGACTGACACTAATCGATCGGCTTCTCTCAGCAACAGGTGACCTACTTCCTCTAAAAAACAAATTTGCATAAGCAATGATCGAAATAAAAGCAAATAATCACTGTTGAAGAGAGATTTTTGAGCATTAGTTTCAGACTTTGTGGCCTACATAACCTATTGTATAGGCTACATATACAAAGGCCGTATATGTGCTATATGCATAAGTATTTGGTTTATATTGGCAATATACATTAAAAAGAACTGTTAACATTTTAAAAATAAAGAATCACTAGACAATAATAGAAGAAATCAATAGAAGAATATATTTTCTCTAATTTTCTTTGGTTAAAAATTACTTCCTCATTTACATTATATTTCTAAAAGGGATTAATTAATGTTAAATATAAACTTAACATAAACGTGCATAATGCAATTATATTCCCTAATTGTTTTTAATGTTCACATAATTATTTTTTAGATTTAAAGAAGGAAGACTTCGATTCCTAAAATTATACATTTTAAAATATATCTCTTATCATTGATTTATTTTATATCTCTAAAATGAAAGAAGAAGCTTCCCCAAAATAAAGAATGGATGCCATAAGATTCATGGTCAAAAAGTCTCATAGAATATCAAATTGATATTTGTTAAACTTCTAGTTGAATGTGGTCACATCCTCATAAAAATCAAAAAAAAATTAAGTCTCTACTTCTCCCCTTATATTTGGGTATGATATCGATGAATGTGGTCAAAGTCTCATAGAAATCAAATATGAGAAAATTTCTAGTCTCCACTTTTGAAAAAATCCCTTTTAAACCAATATTCAGTCCCGAGCTGATGAAATCGGAAAAGTGCAACTCAGACCTGAGTGGACATAAATGAAATCACAAAAGTTTTGTTGAGTCCTTTCAAAATATCACTTCGCATACTGGTACCAGAGTTTAAAATTAAAACTAAATATTGGATATTGAATAAGATGTGGCAAGTACTCAAATAACCACTGTGAAGTAGTAGTTTTTTTATCTTCAGGCTTCACTTTGTTACACCAAAATTGACTCCTCCATCGTGTTTATTTCCTCTTATTTTGCAATTTAATTTTACTAACCTGCTATGTGGTCGTTCCCATCTTTTATTTTCATCACCAGAACTATCAGATGTATCAGAACCAGAACTATATCCTTTCCGTCTGTATTTTTCATCATGATCATCTATGTCAGGTTCATTGGTACGAAGTTTCTTTGATCTACCAAACTCATCGAGACTATCATCAGATATCTCACCATCAGAACTAACTTCACCATCTGAACTATCATCAAGTTTTGCAACAGGTTGTATTCTATCAGTAACATGGCTATCAGTACCACCACTTGTCACATCACTCATTGAAGTTTTACTGATCGCAGAGAAAGGTGTTGCAGTTTTGCTGATCATAGATGAAGGAGTAGTTGTACTAACCATAGAGGAAGGAGGTGAATTACCTTTTAGTGCTTCTTCTTTTGCTTGTTTTATTATCTCTCTAATCTTCTTTCGCTCTTCAAGTTCATCATCACTCAAAACTTCACCGTCTTCTGAACCACTATGCAAAATTTCTGATTCGTCGTTAATAGAAGGTTTTTCTAATGGTTTTGCAATTCCTAATATTTTCAATAGATCGTCTTTTGTTTTGATATCGTCATCATCATCCTCATGTAACTGATTCTCTAGCGCTGTCTCTTCTTCGTTTACTTCTTTTCCACTCTCAGCTGTCTTACGATACTTGCGCTCACCATGATCAACATTCTTGTTAGGAAAAAGTGAAAAATCAGTCCTAAAAAGTTGAGCAGCTTTGTATTTTTGAAATACATTACCTTTTAGAACAGGAGATTCTATCTTAAGGTTAAACTTTGATGGTGGCTGTTGTTTGAATTGTATTGAAAGAGAACCAGGTGGTTGACCTTCACCATCTTCGTCATTTAAAGTTGCAAGCTCAGCAAGCTTCTCTTCTAATCTTTTCTTAATATCTTCTTCATCAACCTCCTTTTTATCTTTCTTTTTCTTCTTTTCTTTTTTATGCTTTTTTTCTTTTTTGCGTTTCTTTTCCTTATCTTTTTCTTTTTCTTCCACAGGAGGTGTGATTGGTTCTGTTTCAAGTACCGAAGAATTTCTAACACTACCAGATTTTAATGTTTCAAGAGCTCGTACTATTTTTGTATAATCAGCAGTACCAAGTGTTGGGCTATCTAGAGAGTGTTGTCGACTGAAATCTCCTCTTCTTTGTTGGCTGTTATAATTTGAGTATGAATTTTCAGTATTTTCTCTCCTATCATCTAGTTGAAAGTTTTCTCTCTTATCTCTCCTATCATCGGGTTGAAAGTTTTCTCTTTGATCTCCTGGTTGAAAATTATCTTTTCTATCACCTGGTTGAAAGTTTTCTCTTCTTGAGTCATTATATCTAGAATGGTATTGATCACGTGAATTGTGTTTATGATAGTCTTCTGGTGGAATGTTTGAAGGTTTGTTTGGTGGAATCTGAAGAGGAAGTGGCTTTGAAGGATCAAAAAAGTTTGGTGGAGGCTTCGAAAAATCAGGTTGAATAGGAGGTCGATTTATATGCTGTTGAGGAAGAGCTTCTGATATTGGTGGACGAGTACCTTCATGAGTTGTTTGAGAGAAGTTGTTTGAAGTCGCTGAGTTGAAATTACCGGGTATATAGTTACTTGATACCGTTGGTCTTATGTCAGCTTGTGAAGGTCTGAAAACTGGTGGTGGGTGTTGAAAATTTGGAGGTGGATGTTGAAATCGCTCGGAGATAGAAGATGGAGGATGAACTTGCTGTTGAAAGTTATTGGGTGGTGGTTGGTTAAAGTTAGGAGGGGGGAACCTATTGTGTTCAGATGGTGGTCTCATAAACTGATCTGACGGTCCCTGTGGAAAGTTTACAGGGGGTGGTCCTCTCATGTGTTCAGGTCTTATTTGTGGTGGTGGATGTCTCATTTGTTCCGGTGGAGGAAATCTCATTTGATCAGGTGGAACATTTCGTAACTGCTCAGGTGCTAGAACTCTGAATTGTCCTGGCGGTGGAAGCCTCATTTGCTCAAATCTCGTTTGATCTGGTAATAGAAGTCTCATTTGATCTGGTTGAGGATGTCTCATTTGATCCGGTTGAGGATGTCTCATTTGATCTGATTGAGGATGTCTCATTTGATCTGGTTGAGGATGTCTCATTTGATCTGGTTGAGGATGTCTCATTTGATCTTGTTGAGGACGTCTCATTTGCTCTGGTTGCAGATGTCTCATTTGATCTGGTTGCAAGTGTCTCATTTGATCTGGTTGCATATGTCTCATTTGATCTGGTTGAGAATGTCGCATTTGATTAGGCTGTGGAAGTCTTATTTGATTAGGCTGTGGATGTCTCATATGATCTGGTGGTGGATGTCTCGTTTGGTCATTTGGTAGGTGTCTTCTTTGTTCTGAAGAAGTATGTCTCATTTGATCTGGTGGCAGATTCCTCATTTGGTCTGAAGGATGCTGTCTTATTTGGTCTTGGGGAGAATTTGTCACTTGGTCTGGTGAGGGATGTCTGATTTGATCTTGAAGATGTCTTATTTGATCTGAAGGATGTCTCAGGTGGTTTGGAGGATGTCCCATTTGTACGTTTGGTTTGTGCTGATTCGGATCAAGAGTTTGTTGCTGACCTGATGGTACCTTACCAAATCCTCTATCAGGATATTTATTTGAAGATAACTTGTGAAATTTATCATCAGGCTGCTGTGAATTGTTATGAGTAATTGGCAGAACAAGACTTTGTTTATTAAATGTATCAGATGAGTCTCTTACATTTTCTTGACGATAACTTCTATTAATGTTTGCAGTACCACCTTGCTTTGGCTGTTGTTGTTCTGGTTGATCAATAGCGCGAGGTAAAGGGATGTTATTAGATACATGTTTTGATCTCTTATCATTTCTCAATGAACTTCTTGAATCTGTATTGAAATTAGTTTGCAATGGGAACGAGTTAGAAGATGGAACGTTTCCGATTGGACGTAATTGTATAAAAGCACCAGGAGACAACGGAGGAGTACTGATATGTACATTTTGCAGGAGTTGATTAGTGACACCAGTCTGAACACCTAATGCAACAGGTGTACCCAATGGAGATTGATTACTAAGATACTTAAAAGTTCCTTCAATGTTACCTTGTACACCTGGTAGACTAATAGGTGATGACGTACTGCTCTGAACCAACTGATAACCGCCTCCTGGTGCAGCAGTGACCGGCCATAACGTTTTTGGAGTATAGTGTTGACCTAAAGGTGAGTAGCTGTTGCCAAGTTGTTCTTGTAAACCTCCTGTTAAGAAATATAAAAATTATCAGTGCTTAATAAAAGAACAAATAATCACGGTGATTATTGAATCTTATTTTAAGTACTACAGAAGTTGAAATAAAAACAAATAAACACTGTGGAGGAATGAAGTTATTCGTCACACCTCCAACGTGACTATTCGTGATTATTTGCATAATTTTAAATGGTTATCAAATAGAGCAATCTCAAGTTTTGTAACAAAGATTTTGGATTTGCACGATTAGGATTTCATGTCCTTTTATGTTGATAAAGTTTAAGGTCATATATAAACAATCGGAAAATATTATATAAAATCACTGTGGAGAGTAGTAAAATTTCATATCATAGCCTGAAGCAATGCTTAAGAATCACTCCTCAACAGTAGATATGAATTGCATACACACATTATATATCATAGCATTATGTAAAATAGAGAATACAAAATATGTCTGCCAAAAAAGATTCATCTTCAAAGTCTCTTAGAAAATTAAAATGTCAAGTCTCTACTTCTTCCCTCTTATCATTTGGGAATGTTATTTGAGTGAATGTGGTCAAAACCTCATAGAATTCAAATTCTCGAAAAAGTCTCTTCTGTTGAAAAAAATCCCTTTTTTGCCGATACTTTGTAAGAAATTGAAAGAAATTTAGCCAGCGGTCTTGTAATATTGCCAAGAATGACATAACCAAATTTCAGGACAGTACCACGCCAAAACTCAATTCGGACTCTTTTTACCCACAACTTGGGACCAAGTGAACCAAAATGGAAAATATTTTGTCGAACCCTCCTGGAATATCGCCACAAATGCTGGTAGCAAAATTTCAATATGCTAGCACTTCGGTCGCTGCTGCCGCTAAGTGATAGCAATAGTTTTGTTTGGTGGGCTAAAAAAACTAAATACTGTAGGTGTTGTGGCACTCTTTCCAATAATTACGGTACATGACATGAAATTTATTTTTATATTTCAACTTATGATCTATACAATGTAATTTTTAACAACAACAGGATGGTACCACACATGGACCAAAACACAATTTGGATCCTTTTTCCCTGAAACTTGATGGTATCAAATTTTAAAGTAGTAGCACTTCAGGAACATGGTCTATTAACCCTATTTCAACCAGGGAATGTCACATTATTATTTATAAATATTTCTGAAAGCTGTGGTTAGTCTTCATGTACTGTTTTCCCTGATTTTTCCAAAATATTTTTTTGGCAGAGATTTTCAGACAATATATAAATTTGGTATTTTGCAATGCTTTTGTTAAAAACCCGGAAACTATGTTAAAGAACAACAAAATATCTGTCTAAAATAGAAAACAGAATGGAAAAATATTATCTAGAACTTGTTTAATCCTATTTCTAAGAATATATCCATCATAAACAAATTATTCTTTTTCAAAATGATCATGTCCTCAAAAATACTGATGTACCAATCTGTAAAGCCTTTTGTAGAGAGGAGTTATGTTAGAGTAAACTTATTTTAAAATATCTTTTCAATAAAATTATACACTAAGGAACCAACCATAAAGTAAAGGGGAGGGGTATCTCAAAAGCAAATAAAATAAAAAGGGAAGGGACTTCAAAAAAATCTTCACCCTCTTTTTAATGTTATTGTCAAGTGAAATCTGGAACTAAAGTACGTGATTATTCTTTTCTAAATTCAAAAATGGTAGCCTTGCCTCTGGTAGGCGTGAAAAATGATACAACACAACTAGAAACTGAAATTAATAATGGCTGAATTTTTCAATATTGATATGAATATCGAGGAGTAGGGGAGGGTGGTTATTCAATATAATTGTGTACGTACAGGGGATCTTCAAAAAGCATGTGGATGTGTACAGAGGGGAGGGGGTAAAAAAAACCCAGCAAATTGATGCGTGTATACTTTATGAATGGTCCCTAAGGGTATGGCTCTTGTCACAATTCTTCCCTAAATATATTTTCAAAGAAAAATAATCACTCTGGAGAAGTGTTTTTGACCATAGCTAAGAAGGTATGCTTAAAATGACACTTCTCTAAAGAGGTTATTTGCTTTTACTTCCACTGTAATCTAGGAAGATATACGTACTTCCACCAGGTAACATAATGGATTGCATTTGATCCGATAAACTATCTCTTCTTGATCCACCACCAGCACTGTGTCTTCCATTTCCACCACTTGTATCATGTCTACCACTATTTGATGGTCTCCTTTCTCTCTTGTGTTTCGACTTCTTGTGCCTTTAAATTGGAGGGAATAAAGAAAACATATTAAATATCTTAAAAAGAAAAGCCTTGACAGATGATCTACACAGGATTTATGAAAGGTCAATGCAAATATTATGATAACAGGTTTTAACAACAGTGTTTATACCTAGCGGGCAAAAACTTGTTTATAGTCATCAGTAGAGGCGCTAGAACAACATTGTACAACATTGTTCTGACGTCTTTACTGCAGACATGTTTTTGCCCACTGGATATAACACTGGATAAGCGCTTGAAATAAGAGCAATTATTTACTGTGGAAGAGTGTTTTTTAGCATAGCTTCGGACATTGTATATGTAGGCTATGCTCAAAAATCCTTTTAAGAATCATAATACTGCAATGGCCTCTCACAAATAATTCTGTATAAACACAGTCAAGATACATAGAATAACATGATAATCGGAGAAACATTGTTCTTTATAAAATTGAAAGTACAAACCACACCAAAAAATGCAACAAAAACAAGCATACCAAACCATAACAGAAAGAATAAAGGAAGTGTCTTGTATGCATCATTTAAATATACACATTGGACAAAACATGTCAACATGTTATGTAACATAAGTGTTAGGATTCAGTGACTTTAGTTGTCATTATCACAGTTCAAAAATCTTTCTAAAAAAATATTAAAGTTTCTAAATGGAAGCCAAAATATACTCCAGTTATAAGTTTTGAATTTGATGTGACATATCATTGGGTAAAGTCAAATAAAGCCATATCAGTATAAAGTCACATTTGAAGCTATTTCTGATTAACTTGTGTGCACAATACCAATGCACAAACAGTCATCCCAATGAGGTTCCTATATATAATCTTGGACAAAAATACTGTAGACAAAGTGAAATTTTTGCAAAAAGTCAAAATTTTATCTTGGAGAAAAAGTTAAAATTGATTGATTAGCAAGAAGAATGGCACAAACATTCGAATTTATTCAAATTTAAAAGCCTGTGTACTAGGCTGCTGTGAACAACAGAATTCGTAGAGTTTGAAAAAACTCCAAAGATCCTAAGGCTACTCGATAAATCTCTGAGATATTTTTAGAGACTTCTTGTGGAGGTTTTCCGCATTTTGGTTTTACTTGCGGTGTGTATTGTTCGTCGAAATTTGTAAAATAAGATTTGCAAAAATGTCTCTAATTTAATTTAATTTTCAAGTACATTATAACCAACATGGATAGTGATAGTAATAGCCTCCTTGTAGACAAGGATACTCTAGTACTATATTTGTGAAATTATGGAGTGACAAGTGGTTCATTTTGAATCAATATTAAATATCAACAAACATGCAATTGATAATTTTTCAGATCTTCTTTGCTGATACATTTTTATTCTACAATCAGACACAAAACGAACGTGATATCAAATGTTTTTAAGAAAGCTAAGTTCAAACAATGTGCTGGCTATAAATTAAATTAATTTGTCAATGTACTGGCAGCGCTATTTTACTTATTTATTTATTATTGTCCGTGTCATATTAACCATAACGCTTTATGAGGATTCCAATGTTCAAACTGACTAAAATAACCAGATCTAAATAAAATTGACCATCAAGTAATCAAAATAATCAAGCAATTCATGTACTTGTTTTAAAAACTCATCATTTGGTCATAATTAATCCAAGACAAAAAAATGAACTCGCATAAATCAAATACTCAGTACACTTCTTTATAATTCCAGTGTCTTGTATACATAAACTAGAAACTGATGTATATCTCTGCACTGTATTTGTCATGGTCACATATTCCTTTTCTTTGTTATTTCAAAATGTAGTTTAATCTCTGACAATATTAACAAATTTAGCAGCAACAAAATAAATATGTATAATAATCCTTTACTCTGAAGTACAATTTTCGCTACTACTTTTTGTTCTAGATCTTTACTGTATATTCAATTCTTTATGAAGACATCAGATAAAATAACAGCATTGCTTTTCCTTAAAAGTTTTGTATTAATATAAACAAATGTATTGGAACAAATGTATTGGATAAAAGCAAATGTTCATAACATTTCTTATCTGTACTTTGAATGTCAAATATTCAAACGATCCAAACCAACATCATGAAATTTAAACCAGCAATAAGAGATAATAGCTTCATGAAGACATGTACTTTCTTCTACATCGTAATACATCGTAATGATACTCAAAATTACATATTGTACATATCAGTGTAAATCACATCTTCCTCAACACAATGTCATGTAATTAAAATAGAGTCTGTGTAGTTGTCTGTACTATGTCCAAAAACATCCTAAGAAATACAGACATGGTTTGTTCTCACACCAGGAAATATTGACCAGAGATGTGTGTCATCCATGTGCATATGAACCTAAAGTCTAATCCAATTGGGGCATGTGACAGTCCAACCTGAAAATAGGAATAGAACACAGTCTATGTGATGTCTAATGAGATTGTATAATTCTTAAAATTGTTGAATTTGAGCCTGCACCTAATTGGCAAACATGACATTATGAGAAAGTTCCTAAAATACATTCATTCTTTCGAAATCTGATTTCTAAATAAAATAACAAGATTACAGATATCTTGAAAACAACATGGTTATAAAATTAAAACTGAACGAATGTCTCATGATTTAGGCCCGCAAAATTAAATTGTGAATTCGGAACGACAAAAATGAATACAGTTAATGAATTTCAATATACAAGTAATAGTATAAATTCCAAATATAAACCCTTGCTAAAAGGACAACAAGCTTATACAGGAGTCATATATTCTGAACGTTAAAGCATAGTATAGCTATGGAGTTTAAGCAACAAAAACATAATTCACTTACCTATATATACTTGATTTAATATTTTTTACTTTGTATTAAATGCTTTATGTCTAAAAATAACTCAATTAGTGTATGCATTATGGGGCAACCTATGAACACATCATTGTCACTCCATAAAAACACTGTAAGATACAAATTTAATTTCAGTCTTATCATATATAATGTCCCATGTTTATAATTCAGTCATTTCATATATTGTAATAATTTTATTCTACGTTGTTTATGTCCGGCAGTTTCTTTTGTTCTTGCTAATATTAAATGTTCAGCAATTTGTCTATTTGTCTCGATGGCTACTGGTCCAACCCTTACCCTTCAGTAAATAAGACCAAACCTCAACTGCCGGACACAAAATCCTGCCGGACATTTTAAACACTTCGAATTATATTTTAATCATACACAGTACTCCCCCGGTCTGGTCATAGATAAAAGTTACAAATAAAATGGCTGTCCCCACTCTGTCAGAGCAACTGGAATTTGCGAACACCCATGTAATTCAAGCAAAAAGACTCTAGCAACATAATCTCAAGTGATGAGAAAAGTCTGATTAAGACATAATATAAGGAGGACGAGGGGGGTTAGGAAAAAAAAAAGGCAAGTGTGGTGTGTAGTATGGCCAGTTTTCCAACTGGGTTTTAACTACGCATAGAAAAACAAACTTCTTGAGAAATTTGTCATAAAATAAATAGAGGAAAGAGTTCTAGTGTGGAGAAAAGTAATGTCAAAACAAACTTGTGATGTTCGCCGTCTTTCTCGTGCTTCTTTTTCTTTTTCTTAGATTTCTTGTTGTGAGAGAAACTTTCATCAGATTCTGCTCGTTCCGAGAACGAAGTGGCATAAGAATCAACACTCTGCATCATACTAATATTTATTTAACATTATCAACTTAGAAGGCATTAGGTTCAGTATTTATTAGAGAGACAACAGCTTATTCCGTGCAAAACCTATCTTCTCCTTCTCTTGGTTCAATCTGCCTCTTGTTCTGCTGGAATTCGCCTTTAGCATTAATGTTACATACAGTCCAGTAGATAAGCAGTGGAATTATAACTACGAATCAAAAGCTCTAAAAAATATAAACATGGACATTGACGACGCTGTACATAACACAATTGAACACGCGCAGATGGAATTACACAACGATTAATGTCCTTGCAAACTCCGTCGCAGAGGCTAAGGCTAGCTCTGTTTTTATCTGTACACCGTATTTCCTCAAAATAGCACATTTTGAACTATTACATATGAACCCAATTATTTGTAAAAATATCAAACTTTACCTTAAATCCTAAAGAACGTCTTCCTTATCATGCAAATTCGGCGCTTGAGGTGGTGGTAATTTTTTTCCATAAAAGTGCTGCGCTTTTCGAGTGCGGCGCTCTTGGGGCGACGCTTATTCGGGGAAATACGGAAAAGCCGCTTTCCACTGCTATGACTATGAATATATTGTGCCGGCAATATTATTGTACAATTAATTGACATATTGAAGGAAACAAGTTTGTGCAATATTTCACAATATTCTCTTGAAGAAAGTTAATGTAACTTTAATTACATTGCTAAAGTAACTCCAGTGTATAATATATATTTTGCAACAAAATTTGAAAGCATTTCCAACTTCTATTCTCGTTCTATGACAACAAACTGATTAAAATGGGTGACATTTAAATCGACCACCGGGAGAGTGCTCCTTTAATTTA
>JAULBZ010002029.1:0-19848 GCA_032360805.1 Neoturris breviconis
TGTTTGACAAACATTTCCTGTTTTCAGAGAAAAGAATTACTTGTTTTGCCACTTCTTGACATTTTTAGACTCTGAAATTTTCTGAGTATGTTCAGTGTGTGTCACTTATTTGACATAGAAATTGAAAATTTGACCAAAAAAGGTGATTATGTATCTTTAAGGGGTCACACTTTGCATTTTCCGAACTTTGCATTTTTCCAGTATTAATATCATTTTTCTGTTTATATTGCTCGGCTTTGCAGAAATTCTCATTCTTTCGTAGCAATTTAAGAACTTGCTAAGCAATTTGAGTTCCATAATTCGAGCCCTATTAAATATACTGTTTTTCGTAATATAAATTAACAAATCAAGCAGATCGCTTGAAAATCTTATAAAATGCGGAAAAACTTGAATAATGCAGAACTAAAGAATGCAAATTCGGGGCAAATTTGCATTCTTTAATTCCTTTTTTTTTCTTCTGTAGTTTTTCTTCTGCATTTTTTTCTTCCCTAAGGTAATTATAACAATTAAGGCAATAGTGGCACACTGGTACAGTTGTTGACTTGTAATCCAGAGGTGCCCGGTTCAATCCCACATCTAGACATAAATTCAACCACATTTGCGTTGCCGCCAGCTCATCAGCCCTGAATTAATGGTATGGCATGTTCCGGGGCTAACGAAAATCTTTTGCAGGATCAGGTTATTCATTTATAATCAATTCATCTCAATGTCATTAAGATTTACATGCAATTAAGTCCAACAAGCCATTCAACAATTAGTGCGACATCTTGAAAATGGGGCAAAAAGTGTAGTTGTTAATGTCATCTCAACTGGCTTGTTACTAGGATTTCAATCTCGTGGTACTTTTTTTAAACTAAACTAGACTAAAATATGAGAATTTGACCGCAGTTATAAAATTGCAGTATTTATTCAGCGAACACGATATATAGCTGCTGACACAGCTGAGCTATTTTCTGCAACTGACGAAGATAAAAACTGATACATTTTTAGTAAGTGTTCATCAATATTGATAATATCTTCTAGTTTCTTAATATTGACTGATTATTGGTACCATCTTTGTTTTCTTTATATCACTTCCGAGCATTTTGTATGAAAATACTTTCCCCTTCATAAGTGTCTCTCTAAACAGTAAAATAATTTAATAAGCACCCAGGTGCTAATTACAGGAAATATACTTTTTCTAATTTATTTTCTAGACAAAATGTGGCTTTGGGATTATTTCACTGGTGCCCTAAAATATTTGGGTAAGTGTCTAACAAATTTTATCCAAAGCATTTATATACTTCTTTATATATAACAATCATATGAAGGGGATTCTGGTTAAATTTCTTATGTGTTGTGTTGATTTTCTGGTATTTCCATTAAAGTTTATCGCTGTTCTTGCCAACTTAACTTTCATTAATAATTTATAGATATTTTATAGATGATCATTGCTATATAGTATGATTTTTATTTTATTAGTTTACTGCCTACTTTCTAATTAGAATGATTTATTTAGGATTAATGGGCAAATCCGGAAAATTGGTCTTTCTTGGTTTGGATAATGCTGGCAAAACAACATTACTACATATGCTAAAAGATAATAGAATGGGTCAACACGTTCCTACATTACATCCAAGTAAGGGAACATCTCCATTAATTGATCTTTGCATTTAATAGGAAATTCTCAAAGGTGTTAAAATAATATAAAAATAGGTTCTTAAAAAACAAGCCTGAATACAACTGTTTGACATTACTTGTGGAGGAGAGTTTTTTTTTAAAGCTGAACACTATACTTGAAAAACACTCCTCCACAGTGATGTCTGGCAGTTATATTCAGGCTTAGAAAACAGAGTAAGAACACATTCGTAAAATTCTTCATTTAATAGCCCATTGCTGTCACTTTTCTGCAGCGGTGATGGCAGCGCACTTTCTTATTTGACCATGATATAATAGGTTTGTATTACAGTAGATATTTCGTTTTAATTTAGTTACACTAGTGATTTTCTTTTATTTACAGCTACAGAAGAATTAACTATGGGTGGTATGAAATTTACAACATTTGATTTAGGTGGACACGCACAAGGTAAAATATACATATATTAATATGTATGTAAAATATATATATATATACACAGTCTGAAGCTGTGCTCATACATCACTCCTCCGTAGTGATTTCAACTATTGAAGCTACCAGCTCAAAAGTCTCAATAGCAATATATAGATCTTTAGGAGCCATTTCCAAAATTTGTTTCAAAAAGAACATATTTTAGCAACTTTAAAGAAGACAAAATCAATAAATTTGAGAAATGAAATCAATGATGAAGAGTGTTAAGTCAATGAGCTTGCAATTGATTGATTTCTTTGACGAAGAAACCAATCAATGAAGGGATCGTTGATTCAGCACTCTTCCCCTGGGAACAAATTTTGGAGATGCTCCTTTAGCTCTATCTTTACCTTTAAACATCTATTTTTCTAGCCAGAAGGGTATGGAAGACGTATTTCCCTGCTGTTGATGGAATTGTATTTATAGTAGATGTTGCAGATACTGCAAGATTTCCAGAATCAAAAGTAGAATTCAATGTGAGTTTGTATTCCATTCTTACATTATCTTTATACCTTGTTTCATGTTGCCTTTTGTTTTGTAATAATAATTAAAGCAGGCCTCTGAATTCATGTCAGCGTTCCCCTGTTAAAGAATGTTGATGAGCTTTTAGTGGTTGAAATAAGAGCAAATTTGTGGAGGTAATCAAAAATTCCTCACTCTTATTTTGATCACTCAACCTGCTGTTATAGTACTTTCTTTTCATTCTAGAGTTTACTAGCTGATGAACAATTGGCTAGTGCACCAATATTAATATTAGGAAATAAAATCGATAAACCTGAAGCAGTCAGTGAAGATTATTTGCGACAATATTTTGGTTTATATGGTCTAACGTCAGGCAGGGTAAGTGCATAATGGACACTACAGAGAAGAGGTAGTAATTTAAAACTGAGAACAGTGATTTTGAGTGTCTTTAAAATCATTTAGCATAAGTAGTCTACTGCATTTCAGCAATTTTAATTCACACACATGCTTAATCTGAATGTTTTGAAATGTTATTAAATGTTTTTAAACTCATGGTCAATATCCCTTAAAGTCACATAATCACCCTATTTTGGTCAAAATTCTAAATAAACAACATGAAAAGACAACTTTTAGTGAAGATACAAGTGATTAAAGTTTTGTATTTTTTATGCTATCTATGATGGCAGCCATATTGTTTGGCCAAACTTTATCAATTTTCTGCATGATTACATGAAGTAGCAGCTAGTTTTTTAAAAAATAATTGCTTATTTGACTCACGTTTTGTTATTTATAAATGCTGAAATTTTCAGGGTGTGATCAGCAATTGCCAATAGTGAACTTAATATAGAGTTTAGAATTTTGACAAAATTGGGTGATTATGCGACTTTAAGCAAAATTGAGATATATATCGGTCAGTTAGGCCAATAAATTTACAACGAAATGGCTGTTGACATTTTTTTGATGATGTGCCTAGGCATGATGATTTAATCTCTTTACTAGCACATCATTGTTGGTGTAACATAATGCATGCCTTTATAGATTTCAAGTGTTATAGTAACAACAACAACAATAACATTTTATAAAAAAGAGGTTGTTGATACTTTACCTTTGTGATGTTTTACAGGGATCAAAAGAGGATTTAGTATCTGTGTAAAAGAAGGATATTGTACTGTGTGTTACGTCTGTAGATGCGACAAAATCATGTTGGAGAAATAAAATAAAAATGTTTTCAGAGACACATCCGTAGCTTTTAGATTAACCGTTCGAATCAATAATTTTTTCAAATTTGAAGATCGTTCATCCAAACAACTTCGTTCAAATGTTGTATATAAATTCTTGTGCGGTAACTGCAATGTTACCTATTACGGTAAAACTGTGCGACATTTGAAGGTTAGAACCTCGGAACACATGGGCGTGTCTGCTTTGACAGGAAAGTTTACTAATTCCTAACAGTCTACTGCTGTCCGTGATCACGTGATCACTTGTTCCCACCGTACCAGATTTTTCTATTTTAACATCGGCACGGAACAATTCTGAACTCGAACTGAAAAAAAGTTTATTAATCCACAGAGACAAACCTTCGTTGAACAGAACCACAACCTCTGCGCCGTTGTTTCTGTTTAACAAATACAGACTTCATGTCAATGGATGGATGCTGATTAGGGACCATCTCCAAAATTCGTTACCAGGTGAAGAGTGCTGAATCAATGATCTTGCAATTGACTTAATACACTTCATCATAGATTAATTTTTTTCAAAATTACTGAATTTTACTTTTTTAATGCTGCTAAGATGTCTGCTTTTGGTAACGAATTTTGGAGATGGCTCCTAAGTCTTTTACTTGCACTGTTGTAGATCTATGTAGTGCCTATTTTTACGGATAATTTCTTTTTGGACAGATACACATTGTATATTATATTATTACGATCTTGTGTATGTTTATTTAGAGAATGTCTTGCTTGGTTGAGGCATGACAAAAAAGCATTGGATCATGATTTCCCAAAGACAAATCCAATTGTCTTGTATTTTTGTGTCAAGTAAGTATATACTTCATACATACAGCCTTTGCGCAAAATTCTGTTTTTTCCAGTTCGTGCACTTTGGTTTAAATGGTTGACTGATGTCAAATCATAATTACAAGGACTACATAAACCTTCATACAAAGGCAATATATTTAGTGAATTTGCTGTTGTCATTGAATAACATACTGGTCATGTGAAAAGCTTTGTTAAACTGAGATTGTCTTTTTGCAAAAGGTAAATACTGTATACCATAAGCTGATATACTAAAACAAAAACAGTTCTCTACTTGTGAGGTCCTCAGGCCTTGGTAAATTTAAAACAGTTTTACTTGGAATTGTTTCATAATTTTTATTTAGGAATTATCTTCAAAGTGTATCTGTCCTAAAAGATAGCAATACTATCAAACTGTTTTACCTACAAGCTCGTAGATCGATTTTTAAAGTAAGTTTACAGTTATATAATACCATGTTTTCTCAATACATTCTTATATAGGTCATAACCTAATTCAGTAGTCTAAATAAGGGTAAATAATCACTGTGGAGGAGAGATACTAGAGCATAGTTTTTGGCTTTTTAGCCACAATGTTTATTTGCTCTTTGTCGACTACTGTCTTCTCACATTGCGTTCTAATATGAGGCAAAATTCCAGTGATGGGCACTCAGGGGTTAAAAAATGTCCGTCATTACTGTGGAGGAGAGATTTATTTGAATATTTTTAGCCAATATTCTAAAAATCTCTCCTGCACAGTGATGATTGGCAGTTATTTTAACCCATGAGCTCTTGCAATTATTTGATTTCTTTGTGTTGACTCTTCTCTGCAGATGATACTAATACAACGCTGTGAGGAAGCAATATTGAGCATAGCTTCAAACTATTTAGTTTAAAGCTATACTCATTATTCCCTTCATTACTGTGATTATCTTTATGTTTTGTTTTAACTAACTTTAACCTATTCATCTTATTTTAGGGTGATATAGAATGTGACAGTAAAACTGTATTTCTACTAGCTGCTTATGTGTTGCAGGTGCGTCATTATGTCCAAGTTTGATTATAACACTGTCAGACATCACCTGTGGATGAGTGTTTTTTGAGTATGCTTTTCAGCTTTGAAGCTATACTCAAAAAACATTCCTCCACAGGTGATGTCTGACAGTAATGTTCAAACTTGATGATAATATTCAGTAGGAAATAAAAAATATAACACATTGGCAGTGCTTGCAAAATAATTGCTGTGGAGGAGTGATATTTGAGCATTCTTATCTATCATAGAATTGTTTTATTTAGCTTCAGTTGGTTATTTTTAACCCTATTAGCTATGCGCTTTTTTTCGTTTGATATCATGGCGGGGGGAGAGAGGGGGCATAAAGTGCCTGCAGTCATTATTTCCCGAACTGCTAAGGCTTATGACTTGAAACTTGGTGCACTTTTAGAACCATTCAATACAAACATTTTGTCAAAAAAGTTTTCACTTGATGATGTCATTGGCACCTGCTATGACATCATCAATAACATCTGATTTTTAGTCTGTAGCAGATTTTTAGTCTGTAGAATGCTGTAAAACGGCCTATTATTTGTGAATCACTAACGCATATGGCATGAAATTTGGTACACTTATAAAACTACTCAATACAAATACTTTGGCATAAAAAGTTTGAGTTAGTGACATCATTGGTACCTGTTATGACATCATCATTCACTGTAAATTTGCAATCTGTAAAATATACTATCTGGTCTGTAAAATATATGATATGGTCTGTAATTTTCAAATAATGTATATATTTCATTTATTCTTCCCATAAATAATATTTACTTGTTACTTCGTGAAAAACCCAATGGCTAATAGGGTTAAGGCATCCTAAAGTATATTTAAACATGTGTTTAGTTTAAAATTTGTTAAGTAATTCTAAGTAGATTAGAAGCCATGCTGTTCTTTAAAGTAATTGTTTTCTCTTTATTTAGGCAACACATGGTGACTATGTGAGGTAAGTCCAAAGAAGCTTACGACAATATGTCATGTTTACATATTATTACTACAAGAAACATTGCCAAGCCCTAACTTTTTAAAACTAGCCCAGTGAGCACAACCTTGTTCAAAGTCTGCAGGAAAGATGCTAGAACAACGTTTTTAATGTTTTTCTCATTATAAAAATCAAAACAAGGTTCCAACAATGTTCAAACTTTATGCCCTAAAAATTCATTTCGGGAATTTCAGTGTTCAAAATATGAGCAAATAATCACCGTAGAGGACAAAACTTGTCAATCATTAATTGGAATCACTTACTCAGCCTTCCATGCATGTGAGAGGTTGATTTGATCTTGGAATGGAGGTGGCACTCTACCTTGTAGTGGTAGAAAGTTTGCGTTGTTGACGATCTTACTTACTTCATAGCATTGTGAGTAGTTCAAACACGATAATTCGTATATGAATAAACTACTTTTTAGTGATATGATTGCCATTGAGGATTTAAAGAGTGAGAATGTCATGCCGGTCAGGACATTGCAGGAGCATCCATCATTGTCCTATTGTGAAGAACAAATCCTTGATCATTATCGTACCTTGGATGGAATAATGAAAAGTGAAGCAATTGTTCAGTAAGTGAAAGCAATGAGGCATATAGAATATTTTATTTCTAAATAGTAACAAATAATCACTATGGAGGAGAGGTTTTTGAACATTGCTTCAAGTTTTGAAGCCTGGAGCTTTCTCAAAATTCAATCCTCCACAGTGATCATTTGTTCTAGTCATCTTTTTAAGAATGGCTTATAAATCGACTTGAGAATTGCTTATAAATTGAATCCTTACTCATTTTGTCTCCAATGAATACTTTATACTATTCTTTCAAATATTATATTGAATGAAAATTGCTTAGTGTTCACTATGTTATGTGTTTCCAATCCTGAATATAACTCTTGGACATCACCTGTGGAGGAGTATTTTTGAATTTAGTTTTCAACTTTGAAGCCAAAAAATATACTCAAATAACATTCCTTTGCAGACGAAGCCTGGTGTTTGGCTATTTGGTAACTTTTTAGGGGACGGGGTAAAGGTATTTCAGAATTATCAATGCAAATAAAATCACTAATTTCAGTTGAAAGTTTTCTTATTACAAACCTCAAGATAATAATCGAATATCACCTGTGGAAGAGTGTTTTCTAGTACAGCTTTCAGCTTTGCAGCTGAAAACTACTAAAAAATACTCCTCCACAGGTGATATCTGGCCATTATCTTCAGGCTTGTATTTCAGTGCTCAAAAATAATAAATAATCACTGTGGAGGTGGGAGGTTGCTCATAAATCACTCCTACACAGTAATTATTTGCTTTTATTTCAATCACTGTCAAATTTTTACTGATATTTATTTATCAGACATAAATCTTTTCCAATAAATAAGAGGTATGTTGGATTAAAAAGGAGGTTTTATCCAATTCAATTCTTAAGTTCTATGTTTCCAACAATAATTATTTGGATTAAAAATTCCTTTATGTGTTTCGTTCATATTTTGGCTATATTCTGAAACTACCAGCATTTGATCCATATTATGGCTATATTCTGAAACCACCGAAGAAGTAATTCTTATATTGACAACTTTGAAACACAAAATATTGCGTATTTTTTAGTAGTGTTTACCTCCTTTACAGTGGACATTTGTTTTTTACATCGAGTACTGCAATCTCAAGTGCTTGAAATAAGACTAAATAATCACTGTTTTTTAGCATAGCTTCATGTTTTGTACCCTGAAGCAATGCTCAAGTATAACGCCTCTACTCCTCTACAGTGACTATTTGCTCTTATCAATAACTGGTAAAATTAGAACGATGAAGTAAAATACTATGGGTATTTTCTAGGTAGAATTAAAATGAGTATTAACTAGCAGGGCTTGAAATAACAACCAGTCATCACTGTGGAGGAGAGATTTTTCACAATATTTTCAGCTAATTTGGCTGAAAATATTCTGAAAAATCTCTCCACAGTGATGACCAGCTGTTATTTCAAGTCTTGAACTAGGTGTTATTTACTTTAGTTACCTCGGTGTCGTTGAAAGGCTTCCGATGTATGGCGTTCATTACTTTGATGTCAAGGTAAAAATTAAACATGTTTATATTTTTAAGGAACACGGTCATTTACCATTGTACTATTATGTCTATATTTCTACCAATGGGATGTCTTCTTTTGACTTTCGCAAAAAACAAATTTCCTAGTGTAAATCAACCTTTAAGGGTAGTAATTTGCAAGCCTGAATATAACTGCCGGACATCACTACATTAAGCTGAACATTATACTAAAAAAACACTCCTCTACAGGTGATGTCCAGCAGTTATATATTCAGGCTTGACTTGTTATTTTAATTATCAATAAAACTATGTCTTTTTACAAGAAACCTCTGTTTTTATTTTTTGGATTCTAGGTAATAATTACTCTTGAAAACAGATAACAAAAGCTTAAGAACTGAACTATTTACTAACATCCACAAAACTGTGTGTGATGTCACATTGTCAAATTATACTTGTTGCATGAGAAGCTATTGGTCTCCTTTTTCTAGATGAATGCACCTAGGAGGAGAGTTTTTTTTTAAATATGCTTACTTTTTGGGGAGAGGGAAAGGAGTGGATCATGTTGCATAATTCTGAATCTTACTGTTATATTATAAGTACACAAAGAAGTGTCTTCAAAACTTATTGCAAGATTACTGACTCAACAGGTAATTTTTTTTTCTCATTACAGGATAAAGAACAAATTCCATGGAAACTTGGCCTTAGTTATCGTGGTGTAGCTCAATATGATTTTAAAGATAAAACAGTTCCTAGGAAGGTATAAATATTTGTACTTACAATAAGATCAAATAATCACTGTGGAGGAGTGATTTATGCTCAAAAATCCCTCCTCCACAGTGATAAGAATTCATGCACTGGTATGCTATTTTTTCTTGTACTGGGGGAAAAAGAATTCATAATTTATTTTATGTGTAAATTGCTAATGTAAATTGTCATGTAAATTGATAAAGAATAATAATAATGGGCTTATATCTGATTGGACTTACAAAATTGAAAATTCTTTTGTGCTTATAACCAGGAGGGGAGAAGGGCTTACTTCCGAGGAAGCTTCCTATTCAAGATTTTACTACTACTTATATAATTTCTTAATTTTAGACTTTCTCTTGGAGTCATATGGAGAATATATTTTATAGAGATAAAAAGTTTTCTCTTGAGTACCGTGAAGGTGGCAATGCAAAGTAAGATATTACAGTGTTTGAAATTATCACTGCAGAAAAGTGATTTTTGATCATTGCTTCAGACTACAAAGCCTGAGCTAAGTTTAAACATCCCTCCTCCACAGTATTTTGCTGTTCTTATATAAAGTGCAATTAATATTAATAGATATTGATATTCTTCAGGCCTTTGAATTCACGTTGGCATTTCCCCGTGGAGGAGCCAACAGGGGAATGCTTACGTGAATTCAGAGACCTGCATTATTGCATCTGTTTTAAGGAATATTGTTTTACACATGAGTACCCAATGCTCGAAATAAGAACAAATAAAGCACTGTGGAGGAGGTATTTTTAAGCATAGCTTCAGGCTTTAACAGTGAATGTGGATTTGTTGTCATGTCCATTAAACCTGATATTCTTTATACACGTTAAAAATAACTGATGATCTGCTAAGAAGGGTGATATCTCAAAAAAACTTGCAATTGATTGGTGGTTCTCTAAGAAAACAATCAAAATTGCCAAATTTTTGACATGGAACACTTCTTTGTATTTCCAGCATTCAATGTTCTAACACATGTTTTAAACTATTGATGTTAAAGCTTTGAATTTGTATTTTGATAAGTGACAGCTCTATTTAAAAAGTAATGAGTTCTAACTTCTTCTGGTTTTTAAATATGCATTTTGGATATCTGTTCAAAGTCCACAGTAAAGAAGCTAGAACAATGTTTTCAACGTTGTTATAGTGTCTTTATTGCAGACTTTGAACAAGTTGTTGCTCATGGGAAAGAAGATTGTTGAGTCAACCATCTTGAAATAATTAGCTGGGTTCTTCTTCAAGAAGGATTGTCTCATTTTCAGTATTGTTGACTCACTACTCTTCTCTTCGGTTCCTATTTAGATCAATGGTTGAAATAAGAGCAAATAATAACTGTGGAGGAGGGCTTTTTAAGCATAGTTTCAGACTTTGTAGCCTAAAGCAATGCTCGAAAATTCCTCCTCCATAGTGATTATTTGCTCTCATTTTGACTGATGTAGATGGTTTTACTCATCTAAGTGTTTGAAATAAGAGCAAATAAGCACTATGGATGAAGGATTTTTCAGCATTGCTTCCGGCTTTCTAGCCTGAAGCAATGCTTAAAAATCACCCCTCCACAGTGATTCTTTGCTCTTATTTTCAAACACTGTCATCTGAAACTTTAATCTTATATTACTACTTCTTTTTCTGATTTTAGGAATCATCAAACACATATCATAAAGTAATTTATTTGTTTTCCTTTTTGTATTTTATTTTTGTCGAGTTTTATATATGATACTTACTTCATAAATTTTGCATAAGTTCAGCCAATTAGTTTGAGTATTTTGAACATAAGAATCAGGCTACTAATTGTAGGCTTGCTGTGTTTTGATTCCTCTGTAGTGGTCTTCAAATTCATGTGTCACAAAAACGGTTTATCATCAACAAATTCTCAGTAGGCAAAAGCTTATCCAAAGTCAGAAGTAAAGACGCTAGAACAAAGTCGAAGATGTTATTTTAATGTGGACTTTAAACAAGTGTTTGTCCATTGGGTTTACCATAAATTATTTAGAGATTAAATTATTCAAAATTTCCTTACAAAAGTAATTTTTTGTAGCTTTACAGAAACTAACTTTGTTATGAAGAATCCAATCCTTTTTAATGTCGTTGATTCTCTATAAATTTTATATTTTGAGAAGGTCCCTTATTTTGATACAAAAAAAAAATCAGAAATCGTTGTTGTCTCTTTTCCGCAGGTACCAGTCTTCGAAATTTACTATAGCAATCACCTGTGGAGGAGTGCATTTCAACATAATTTTCCGGGCTGGCTGAAAATTATGTTCAAGTGTACTCCTCCACAGGTGATTACCGTAGTGAGTGTCGAGGACTAGGTACTAATTTAGAGATTTTCTTATTTTTTTTCTGTCTGTTTTAGAACAAATTCTAACAACAGCTTAAATAGGTAACAGTTTATTTTTGTCTGTGTTGTTCTAGATGTTTATTTTGAACTTTGTCTCTGAGCTTACACTTGCTGTTTGTATTTTCTTTCTGTAACGGTGTGTGTTTTCCTTTCCACAAACCTGACTACGCACATTAATTTATCAAACTCTTTATTATGTCATGGATAGTGTGATCCCAAACCATAATTTTGTTTGATTGATTAAAAGCGAATAAAATCACTCATCCACACTGACTATTTGCTCTAATTTCGGCTACTGCAAGCATATTCTGCATTTCTTTCTGCTCTTTTAAAGCCATTATCTCTAACTCTTCTTTATTTTTTCAGGATAAACACATTACGTAGAAGTTTTGGTCAACGTATTACTGTACATGCATGGTATTCAGTTAGTTCAAATAGATGTCGTCAGGTTTGGCACATGGCTGTCTCCCAACATCAATTCTTCTTGGAAAAAAGAGCTATGCACAAGGTTAGTCGTTAAGGTTGCAACAAAGGTCTCAAAGTAACTGTCAGGCGTCAAATTCCTCCACAGGTGTCCAGTGTTATTTTGACTTTTATGACTGTTACTGCTGATTCTAATAATGTTCTGGCTATCTAAGAGAGGTGTATTATTTGGTATAAACGCTATTGATTTGCTAGAGGAACTTACTTTAGGGACCGTCTAAAAATAGAATCTGCAGTGGTGAGTACTGAGCCAATGATCTGGCAATGGATTGGTTTCTTAGAAACTATTGATATATATTTTTTATAATCTATTTGTCAAGAAGGTCATAGTGGTTAAATTCGGTTAAAATAATTAAAGTCGTTTTTTAATAATAAAGTCGTTCGTTAAATTCTTGCTATTGTTCTTTTTCAAAATAACCAATCAATAACAAGATTGCTGACTGTTTGAAATAGGAGCAAATAATCACTGTTCAGAAGAGAATTTTGTAGCCTGAAGCAATGCTCAAATATCACTCCTCCACAGTACTTTTTTGCTCTTGTTTTGAACACTGAACTTACAAAAATGTAAGAATGGAATTAACTACTAGGGACACTGTACATAAAAGTTTTAAACCTAGCCGACAAAAATCTGTTCAAAGTCAGCAAAATAACATTATAACGAACGTTGTTCTAACGTTATTTTGCTGAGTTTGAACAGGTTTTTGCTGCCTGGGAAAGATTTCTTTCTATTTATTATTTTATAATAGCGAAACAGTTTGATACAATGGCTCAATATTCTTTCCTAGAAAATTTGAGATTTTCTCTTATACTGGAGTGTTTAAGATAACAACAAACAATCTATGTGGAGGAGTGATTTTCGAGCATGGCTACAAGCTATATAACCTGAAGCTATGCTCAAAAATCTCTCCTCCATAGTGATTATTTGCTCCTGTCTCAAGCGCTAATGTTGTATATTAATTCTATTATAATATTTATCTTCGTATTATAGTCTGCATCAGCACAACGATCTTTGAAGCAAATGGCAAAACACCTTTCAAAATCTTCAACATCACTTTCTTCTATGCGCTCAACAAACAGTAATGCTTTCAGCGATACTGCATCATTCTATTTCTCATTAGATGGAGGTAAGTTTAGTATTTCTTTGTAATAAAACCATTCCTCGAATGGTCGAAATAAGAGTAAATAATCACTGTGGAGGAGTGATTTTTGAGCATAGATTCAAGCTACAAAGCCTGAAGCTATGCTCAAAAATCCCTCCTCTACAGTGATTATTTACTCTTATTTCGACCACTGATGTCACTACAAGATTGCAGTACTTTTCTTTGCAAATACTATTTTCCTTATTCTATAAGCCTTTGTATAAACTGCCGGATATCACCTGTGGAGGAGTGTTTTTTAAGTATAGCTTTAAAGCTGAAAACTATACAAAAAAACACTCCTCCACAGGTGATGTCCGGCAGTTTATATTAAGTTATGTCCTATATAATCCTATTTTTCTTGTTTAGAAAGTGTTAGTTCTTCACAAATGATTGAAGCCGAACAGGATATGTTGTCTGCATTAAAAGCTAGAAAATTATTTTTGGAGCAGCAACTTGTGGATAGAAGAGAACTACTTAATGATTTATGTCTGAGAGAAGCGGTTCGTTGTCATTGTTTTATTTATTTAAATCACGGGTCAAGCCCGAATGCTGGCATCGCCTGTTGAGGAGTATTTTTTGGAGTATAGTTTCCAGCTTGCTTTGAAGCGAAAACTGTACTAAAAAAAAAAACATTCCTCAAGATGTGATGGCCAGCAGCTATATTCAGGCTTCCAAGCTCAGATTCAAAGTAAGAACAATAACCATAGAGGAGGAGTGATATTTGAGCATACCTTAAGGTTTGCTCAAAGATTACTCCTCCACAGTGATTCTTTACTTCTGTATCAAGTTCTGGAGAAGGACGGAATTTTAAATTAAATGTATCCTTATGGCAAATTTCCTCAAATAATTATTTTATTAATTAGGGAGGATATTAGCTAATTTCCTCCACTTAAGCAATTTTTTTTAAAAATTTGAGTTAATTCTTTTCGGATTAATTGTAGGTGAATGTTCACCCATGTTAATTTTTAGTAATAAGGTAGATCGAATTTATAATGATATGTAACTTACCTCTGATAATTTTTTTTTTTTATATATATATATATATATATATCTGCATAATGTTTTTAGTCAAGCTCATGCTTTTTGAGGTTACAAAGCCTGAAGCTATGCTCAAACATCCCTCCTTCACAGTGACTATTGGAAGTCACAAAAGTCACTCCTTTGCATATGTCAGACTTTTATTTCGATTACTGAATTCTTTAGCATATACAATATTTTATTTAATATATACTTTAGGAATTAACAGGTATTGTCCCTTCAGAAATGCCAGAGAGTCCAACGCATCCTGGGCGACCTATGAGACGAAAGGTTGGAACTTCTTTTGAGTTTGACGAAGCACTATTAAATAATAACTACAGTGTTAGTCTGGAAGGTAGAGAACTGGATGATATGGGACGAGACTATGAAATCCAACGACAAATAACTAGTGCTGCTCAGGTAATGACCAGGTTTTTAACGAAAGATCTTTCTAATTTTGAATATCCTTTGAGTCTACCCCTATCCTTTAAACAAAAACAAAATATTCAATTGTAATGTCAACCCTGTAAATACAGTAACTGCTGGGCATCATTTTTGGGAGTGGTTTTAAATTTGGTTATTTATCTATTTACCTATTATATATTTAGCGTTTGGCAATGGACCCTTCATCCAAAAAGAAAGTTCGTAAAGCGAGACAGTTATCCTATCAAAAATCTCTTGTAAAGGTATGAATAATTCATCTGGTTATTGTTATTGTTATCTGAAAATTGCTGTCAGATAGCAAGAGGAGTGTTTTTGAGCATACTTTTCAGTTGCTGATAACTATTTACATAGCGTTTTGTTTCTATACGAAACTTACATTATTTCAGTTGTGCAGTTTCACATTTTTCATCTGAATGTCTATTTTGCGTGAATAGTATCCAATAGTATTGAAATTGATTGGGTTCTTGCTGAGGAAAATTCAAGATGGTTGACTTAAAGGTTGATTTCCACGAGGCGAAAAAATTCGCTGCGAATGTCAAAAGAAGACATTCCATTGGTAGAAATCGACGTCACACATGGTATGACGTCAATTCATACTAATGGAACGTGTTCTTTAGCTTTCGCCGCGAATTTTTCGCATCGTGGAAAGCAACTTTTATACTTTCTTTGACAACGTCAAATCAATAATTCGTGACGTCGTCGTGACGATGTCATATGCCCACTGGGATTGGTCTTTAATGTGTTTTTTATGTATTTAGCTAAAAACAATGGAACAACAACTTGAATATTTGAAACGTGACTGTGCAAGAGCCACCGCTAATGGTTTGACTAAACTAACTAAAAAAGGTAAGACCCTATACGCAACCGCATTCCACTGTGTATGTATTATAGCATTTCATGCGTTCTTCGTAGCGGAAACGGTAGTTCCGATTTCCCGATCATCCCCGATTTTATTTTATAGCCGGGTAGCTCCCTGAGAAACGTACGACTCCAGTCTATATGTATTAGTGTTCGAAATAAGAGCAGATAACCGCTGCTTCCCAGCCGGCAAAAACCTGTTCAAAGTCAGGAAAATAACGTTAGAACATCGTTCTTTGAACGTGTTCTAACGTTATTTTTCTGACTTTAAACAGGTTTTTTGCCGGCTGGGTTGAACATTACTCCTTTACAGTGATTATTTCTTATAAGTTTCTTTTTGGCAGCGAGCCCATGAGTACAAGCCTGAATATAACTGCCAGACATCAATTGCGTAGGAGTGTTTTTTAACTATACTCAATGACACTCCTCCCCAGGTCCGACAGGATTAGTGGTACGCAATTTCACAAGAATATTAAAACATTTTTAAATATTTAGATAAAGCTGGCGGTAGCACTGGTGATAGTTTAGGACCAATCGACTGTGGTAAGTTCTAGTTGTCATATAAGGGACCATCTCAAAAATAAAATCTACAGTCAACGATCTTACAATGGATTGGTTTCTTCGTACCGAATAAACCTATTAAATGCAAGCTCGTTAACCTAGCACCCTTCCTTATAGCTTCATTTTGTAGAATTTGGTAAAGTTCGCTGTAATCCATCAAAAATGTTATTTTTTTGGAACGAAAATTTGAGATTAAAAGTATTAAATAGTTGGCCTGACCTCTGGACTATTTTTGTTTAAGTTCAGTTGCAGGCCTAAACCAAATTTTTTATAGTCCAGTTCATCGAAGACTAGATTTTAGGTTATGTTTTTCTTTGTCTCTATGCTTTAATCAATATATATATAGCTAACTATAATATTCTATCCGTTTTATTTTTTGTAGATACGTCTTCCAGTAGATCGGGAACTTCTACACAACCATCACCGCCAACAATTACGGCATCGTCAATGCGACGACCACGTGACTCGATGTATCTGGCCACACCTGTTATAACTACTTCTTCTTTTCTTCCAAATAACTTTATGAATTTAAAAGACCGACCGTCCTTGTCGTCTCTAACGTCACCTCGTTACAACCAAGAAACTAACAGTTATGACTCTACAGACAATAGAAACCAAGAACGAAATAACTATAATAAAGATCCTGGTTTACCTCCAAGAGCTTATAGTACAAGTATTCGAAATAGAGCTCGATCCATGTCAAAGTTTAGAAAACCGACTCTACATAATAGTGCCGATCAATTAAATGAACTAACGTCGCCACGAAGTGATGATTCTGACCATCATTATTTATGTGGTGAGTTTGAAAATACTGGCATGTATAGTTTGAACGTAGCAAAGAAAAACGAACATCCGTTCATGGTACCTCATTCTATTAGTTCGCCTGGAATTGCTCAGATAGCATCTCGTATGCATTCATCACCTAGAACTTTACGTCGGTTACAACAACTATCTTTGTCGCCATCGCAACCTCAATTATTACCGGCACGTTACATGATGTCGCAACAATCTCAATCTCAATCTTCACTTGCTAGTAGTAGCGAGTTATCAGAAGGCTGGTCGGACGTCATGTCGGAAGAGACTTTAGTGTGACGTCGTTCGTTATTAGTGTGGAATGATATTTTTGATTAGCAATAGCCACTGTTTACTTTCTATTCAATGATTCTGTTCTTATATTTATTCGACGTTGTTCAAAACTATTCTATAATTTTTATTAGGCATCGCATCGCAGGCAATGGGACGTTTATGGGTTGATTTCCAGGAAGCAAAAAATTCGCCGCGAAAGCCAAAATAAGGCATTCCATTGATAGAAATTGACGTCATACATGGTGCCTGTGGAGGAGTGTTTTTAGTAAAGTTTTCAGCTTTGCAGCTGAAACCTGTACTCACAAAACACTTCCACATGTGATGTCCGACTGTCAATTCCTCTGCAGTGGTTATTTGATGATGGATACTCACATGTGCGATAAAACACATTGTCAATATTCTTTTCAGAAGAACTTTGAAAATGCGCCTGTGAAATCTCATCGGTTTGACTACTATAATTCATCAAATTTGCGCCCAGTCTGAAATAAGCGCTGATCTTAAGTAACCGCCCTCTCAAAATATGAAGATTTAGTACGACCGCTGATTAGAAGATTTACGGTATTTTCTAGTGAGCTTTGACTACTGCAGATCATCTAATTTGCGCCCAGGCTGAAATAAGCGCCGATCTTTAGTACGACCGCTAATTGAAAGATAATGGGGTTTCCCAGGACTACTGTAGATCATCTAATTTGCGCCCAGTCTTAAATAAGCGCCCATCTTTAGTACGACCGCTAATTAAAAGGTATTGGGGTTTCCCAGGACTACTGTAGATCATCTAATTTGCGCCCAGTCTTAAATAAGCGCCGATCCTTAGTACGACCGCTAATTGAAAGGTATTGAGTTTTCCCAGGACTACTGTAGATCATCTAATTTGCGCCCAGGCTGAAATAAGCGCCGATCTTTAGTACGACCGCTAATTGAAAGGTATTGGGGTTTCCCAGTGAGCAAAGCTTGTTCGAAGTCTGCATTAAAGACGTTAATATCATTGTTCTAGCGTCTTTACTGCAGACTCTGAACAAGTTTTGCAAACTGGGTATGTTCTTTATGATTAGTGTGTTTGTATGTACATAACAACCTCGTGTAATGTTTCAATTTTGTTCATAGCTATATTTTATATCATTTTTAATATTTGCCTACTGCATTTTATCTGATATGAAAAACTGTAATGAGTGCATGGGAAATCACTGAACACAGGGTAGTGTAGATTCCATTGGTCAAAATAAGAGTATATAATCACTGTGGAGAAGAGATTTTTGAACTTAGCTTCAAGCTACAAAACCTAAAAGTATGCTCAAAAATCTCTCCTCCACAGTGATTATATACTCTTATTCCAACCAGTGGAATCTCTGTAATCTATTTATTCTGCAGTTCAATTTTTTTGTATCAAACATGTTCCACATAAGTTAGATGATTTCCACTAGGCGGAAAATTCGCTGCAAATGTCATATAAAAATTAAAATTTCTACCAATGCCTTTATCTCACTTTCGCAGTGAACTTTTCGCCTAGTGTAAATCAACTTTAAAATGATACAAGCCAGTGCTCGAATTAAGATAAAAATAATCACTATGGAGGAGTGACTTATAATCTCTCCTCCATAGTTGATTATTTGCTCGTATATCTACTAGTACGCAGTAAAAGAAAGAAAAAAGGTACCAATTCAAGAATAATTGATTTTGTACTGAATGATTCAGTTTTTCGAAAGTCAGCTTAGTTGAGTTTACTTCATAATAAAGCACTCAACAGATTGATTGTACCCTTACGTCAAACAAAGATTCGCCGTAAGGAACCCAATGAAAAAAAACATGTTCAAAGTCCGCAGTAAAGACGCTTGTTTTAGCATCATTACTGCCGACTTTAAACAAGTTTTGCATACTGGGAGCCAAATTGATATTTGTGTAGAAGAGTACTTACTGACTTCGAGTGCTCGAGATAAGAGTAAATAATCAGTGTGGAAGAGAGATTTTTGAGGCTTTGTAGCCTGAAGCTATGCTCAAAAATCACTTCTCCGTGGACGAAAATTTGGTAGATAATTATATAGGAGAAGGTGCGATAAGTTTCACAAACAAATGTTTTTATATTTATTGTTTTATAGTAATTATTTTATTCCACTACTCCTTTCCAAGCTTCTAATTTCTAACTAATTTGTTAGAAAATAGAGGTCCTGGGTACGAGTTTGTATTGTGTTCATTTTTACTACGCTTTTCACTTTTTGAAAGTAAATTTTAAAAAGGGTATGTTTATAGAAAAGCATTATATTGTATATAGAAATACAAATACCTAGCACAGGATGGCTAATTAACGTCAAAAAGATGTCGTTTGACGTCTAGTTCATCAAAAGACGTTTGTTCGACGTTAATTGGACGTACTGTGCGCTACAGGAGATATCATTGAAAAGCACGAAATGATTTTATCGAAAGAATGCAAAATCACAGAAATTACGTATGTTTTAGCGAATATTTCGTTTCAACCTCGTTCCCAGGGCTTCTTGCCTTTTCGAAACACAGATGTTTCGTAAAGGCAAGAAGCCCGGGGAACGAGGTTGGCTAGTCG
>JAULBZ010002030.1:0-14154 GCA_032360805.1 Neoturris breviconis
TAAATTAATTGGACAATGAATGAATGAAGTGCATCATTTACTGTACTTGAAATAAAAACAAATAACAACCACGGAGGGAAAAATCCATCTCCTCCACAGTGATTATTTGATCTTAATTCGAAAACTGTTAACTTACCTGTCCTTCAACCGTTCGTTTAGCAATGGTAAATATGTTGTTCACATCTAACACGTTTTGAACACCATCTGAAGTAATAAATATTAAAATATCGTAAATGACCATTTTAACGCCCTGAAAGGCCCTTCAAAGCTGAAAAATATTCTAAAAAAACACTCCTCCTCAGACGTTGTCCAGCAGTTATATCCAGGCTTGCTTATACACTAACAATTTTGAAATAACTTACCAGTGCTCGAAAATAAAAGCAAATAATCATTGTAAATGAGGGCGTTTTGAGCATTGCTTCGGCTTTCTAGTCTAAAAGCTATGCTCAAAGATCACTCTTCCACGGTGATTATTTGATTCTCATTATAATAGTCAACACTATATACCTTATTAAGAGAACGTCTTAAATATGGAATCTACAGAGGTGAGTTTTGAGTCAACGATTTTGCAATGGATTGGTTTCTTTGCAAGTTCGTTAACCTAACACACTTCTGTACAGATTTATTTTTGAATTTTGTCAATTTTAGTTGATTTAATCCTAACAAAAAAGTCTCTACTTCTCCCTTTTACCATTTGGGTATGGTATTGCTTAACCAAAATTTGAATGTGTTCAAATCCTCATAGAAATCAAAATTTCAAATAAAAAGTCTCCACTCCTCCCTTGTCATTTTAGCATGTTATTTGAGTGAACGTGGTCAAAACCTCATATATCTATGCTCATACAAATCAAATGTTCGAAAATTTTCTAATTTTGAAAAAATTCCTTTTTCGCCTATACACGGTCCCAAATTGACGAAATTGAAAAAACCATTGGCCAACGGTCTCGTAATATTGTCTAGAATGCCATAAGCAAATTTTAGGACGGTACCACACCTTGGACCAAAAACTTAATTTGGACCCTTTTTGCCTAAAAATCGGTACCAAGACCAAAAATTTTGGTATCAAATTTCAATAAACCTAATAAAACAAATATCATTAACTGACTTACTGCCTTTTTTCAAAGAAATTTACAAATTTCTAGTGATTTCTAGTGATTTCAGAATTTCAATACGGGAAAGATTTAAGCACCAATATTTTGAATCCTGTTCCTTTAAACATATGGGAAACTAGTTACAACATAATAACTTGGTGTGATTTGTTGCAAAATGCCATTTTACCACCAAGTGTTAATTAAAATGAGAATAACAAACTAGATCTCTTACCAGAATTGAAGCCTTTTGTTTCAATGTTAGTCTGTACTTCGTTACTTGAAGGTATATCCTGCCACGTGCTTAAGAAAACCTTACGATCTAAGAGAGAAAAGCAAACAAAATGCACCTTCTGCTGCATTAATACTCATAATTAAAGGGTGCAGTACATAAATCCGAAATCCTAGAGGACTAAGTAAGTAAAGTTTTCAAGCGTCTTACTTACTGTATGATTATTATTTTTAATTATCAGCGTTCAATTCAGTGTTCAAAATAAGAGCACATAATCACTGTGGAGGAGGGATTTTTGAGCAAAGCTTCAGGCTTGATAGACTAAAGCTATGATCAAAAACTACTCCTTCACGGTGATTATTTACTTTTATTTCGATCACTGTAGTGTTCATTTTAGGTTTGAACAAAAGTTATTAGGGACCGTTTAAAAAACAAAATCTACATAGGAGAGTAATGTGTCAATGACCTTGCAATGGATTGGTTTCTTCATACCGAAAAAACCAATCCATTGCAAGCTCATTGATCTAGCACACTTCTGCACATTTGGACAAAAGTTATTATATAAAATACTTACCCATTTTTCCATCTTCAGTGAATAGAATATAAGCGGGCATAAGACAACTAAAGTAAAATATATCAATGTTATTCTTGACAGCAACTTGAAGATTGTTAAGTGGATCCATCTTCTGAACAGGACCACCTAAAAGAAAAGAAAATTCATAGTAAGGCATATAGACCTACAGTGATCGAAATAAGAGTGAGGAATCACTGTGGAGGAGAGGTTTTTGAGCATAGCTTCTCAGGCTTTAGAGGCTGAAGCTATGCTCAAAAATCACACCTCCACAGTTATTATTTGCTCTTAGTATGTGAAGAACTGGGTGTTACACTAAAAAGCTTGAAACTGAATGGTTCAGAAGCAGGTAAAAAGTTTATTTCCAGTGGGCAAAAACTTGTTCGAGGCCAACAGGTTCAACAGGTTCAACGTTGTTCTAGCGTCTTACAGTCCAGTGATTTCGCTCTTCACTGCAATTTATATCGTTCAGAAGTCCAGTGGTCGAAAAAAGAGCAAATGATCACACTGCAGGAGTGATTTCTCAAAAACTCCCTCCTCCAATACTTACACTTATTTCGACCACTGAAGCCTCACTAGCTATGATAGACTAGAAAAATAGTGTTTTAAAGCAAGCCTCAAGATAATAATCAGACAGCACCTGTGGATGAGTGTATTTTGAGTACTAAAAAAAAACCCTCCACAGGTGTTGTCTGACCATTATCTTGAGGCTTGTAAGAGTACCCAGTGGGGATGCAACATCTAATCAAAATGATGTCTTTTAAGCCATAATTATATGTCACGTCCAAATGAAGACATTTCATTGCGCGGAATGTCTTCTTTTGGTTTTTTCACCTAGCCTTACGATTGAGAATAAAAATGAGAATGTCATACAAACGAACTTCACAAAAAAAAAATATTCAATCAATCAAGCCTCAAAATATCTGTCGGACATCACCTGTTGAGGATTTTTAAATCACTCCTCCACAGGTGACGTCCAACAGTTATTTTGAAGCTTGATCAATTGCAATATCGTGAACTCAAAAAATACATACTTGCATGTAGAGCAAGTGACGTATCAGCTGATTGGTTTGGTGGTAACGGTGTTTGAACCTGAAGGATGGCTGGCGTTATACCGAAACTGTTTTTGTTGAATTGTACAGCAAATCCACCCATAGCCTGCATAGCACGATTGGTGAAAGTCAAATCCATAAACATTTGACCTTGACGACGAGAGAATGTTCCTAAAACAATATATAACAGTGGTCGAAATAAGAGTAAAGAATCGATGTGGAGAAGATTGATTTTGAGTATAGATTTAGGCTATGCTTAAAATCACTTACACAGCAATTATTTACGCAAAATTAATGTACTCAGAACTCTCTTTTTTGCAGATACTATTATGTTCCCTTTCAAAAGAGCAAGCCTGCATATAACTGCCGGATATCACCAGGGGATGAGTGTTTTGGTGATGTCTGGCAGTTATATTCAGGTTTGAAGAGGCCATAATGCCATCACTTAAAAAGTAGTACACCACCTTCTTTTTTTGCTCCCTCTATTATAATAAACTCTCTCTAAAAGAAATATATTACCTCTCTCCATTTAATGTCTCATTATTAAATACCCCCCTCCCCTACCCTCTTAAATTCGATGAAATAAAATAAACGCCCCAGGCAAGATTTACAGTATGTGCATCAGCATTAAAACAAGAGGATCAATAATCGAGAACAGTCTCGAAAGTACCAGATACTGTTTCGAATAACCCATATATGGACCACAAGTTGTTATATACAAAATTACAGTCAAGTCTCAATATAACAGTTGGACATCACTTGCGAAGAAGTTTGTTTTAAGTAGTTTTCAGCATTGTTGGTGATGTTCAACCATTATATTGAGGCTTGCACAGTCTATATAGATACTAATTATACGGAACATTATTCGGTAGTCTTTCTTGTTATGGTAAAATTAATGAAATCATCAGTGCTTGAAATAAAAACAAATAATCACTGTGGAAGAGGGATTTTAGAGCATTTCTTCAGGCTTTATAGCCTAAAGCAATGCACTAAAATAGCTCCTCCACAGTGATTATTCGTACTTATTTCAAACATTGATCATACATATAAAGAATCAATGAAATATTTCGTACCTGAAATTTCCAGTCCTTTTCCTTTTTGAGCTGCTAACCAAACTTGTTTCGGAGCAACGTAACCACCTCCTGGTAATGCCCCTGATAAACTGAATAAATCGTTTAATCCACCAGGACCACCACCGCCGCTCATACCACCAACACCCACTGGCATTTGAGGCTGTGTCTGAGCAGGTGTATTCAACATGCTTAAGTCGCCACCAAGTAAATCCAGAGCTAGAAGAAGTAACCAGTGGTCGAAATAAAAGTAAATAATAACTGCGGAGGAGTGAGTTTTGAACATAGCTTCAGGCTATAAAGCCTAAAGCTATATTCAAAAATGCCTCCTACACTGTGATCATTTGCTTTAATTTCGACAAAATGGTCTTCACTGTAATTAAATGTCTTCGGATTCTTAAGCGTATCCACATCATAAAAGATAAACAATCACTGTGGAGGAGGGATTTTGAGCAGTTTCAAACTTTGTAGCTTGAATGTGTCAGAAATCAGTCCTCCACAATGATTATCTTTTGTTCTGTTAAGTACTGAATCGGCATGTAGGAATTGAAAACATACCTGGTGGCATTGGTTGTTGTTGTTGTTGAATGTTAGGAGTTGGTTGTTGAACCGGTGCATTGTAGGAAGAAAATGATGATCCAATATCTAGAAGATCACCAAGCAATGATTCGGGTTGTGCTGCTGGAGCCGGCTGTTGTCCCGCAACTTGCGATAAAGTTGGCGTATTGCCAAGTGATCCTGATGCCATTTCATCAGGTTCATTTGCAGCTTCCATCGTAGATTTTGGTGGAAGAGTTGATCGGCGAACAGGTGTTTTACCAGCAACAAACGAACTGGGTGGTTTGTGGTATACAGAAGCTAGACTTGATATGTGGCAGATTAGTTCATCCAGAAGACTTGGCTCTATCAAATCAGTTTCTTCAGAAATCAGCGGTTTTTCTGCCAAGACAACTTCCTAAAAAAACATATAAAATATAACGGTGGTCGAAATAAGAGTAAATGATCGCTGTAGAGGAGTTTCGCAGCAAAGCTTCAGGCTTTGTAGCTCCTCCACAAGTGAATATTCACTCTTATTTCGACCACTGCACTTAATACGCTTCTCTAAAAACCGTAATTTTGATAATCTGATGTTTTTTAATCGCAAATTTAAATGCCAGTGAAAATTGTACATGATTAAGAGCAATGCAAAATTCAATTTTTGCAAGCTTTTATGAAAGATCTCTACTGCACAAGAAGTCAATATTCTTAGTTTGAAGCATTGTTTTTCTTTGTTATTGATTTTGATGAAATTTTTGCATTTTAATAAAATCGCTAATGAATTTAAGCAAAATGAACATTATTCTCAAACACACTCCTCCACAGGTGATGTCCGGCAGTTATATTCAAGAATGATCATCCACTAACATCAATTATATCAGTATCAATAAGCAAAATTTTCTTCCAGCAAAGTATTTACACAAACGTTAATTTTTTTTTTTTAAATAAATCGGTTGGTCTTTATTTGACTGAGCTTAGGCTATGAAGCCTATGCTCAAATTCACTCCTCCACAGTGATTATTTATTCTTATTTCAATCACTGTGTTTGGTTAGGAAGTTATTACTTAGGGATCATCTCAAGAGCCTTGGTAAAATTTAAAGAAAAATTCAACTACACAGAAGGGTGTTATGTCAATGAGCTTGCATTGGATTGGTTCTTTAAACCAATCAAATGCATGATCACTGACTCCGTACTCTTCTCTGTAAATTCTAAATTTGAGACAGTCCCTTACCTTTGCAGCAGCTGGATCAGTAGACAACAATCTCCAATAGATGTAACCACGATCTCGAAGATCAGGATTATCACTATCTTGTGTTGCTAAACTTAATACTTGTTGCACAAGTTCTTGTGTATCAGTAGGTCGTTTCAAGAACAACTTGACAATAGCTGTAAGTAATTGTAATTGAACTTGTGTATTTTCATCAGAGAAACCATCTAAGAATGTAGTTAATAACTCATCAGCATTATCAATACGTTCTGCATATTCACCGATAATCCAAATCATAGAAGCTCTACAAATAAAATATCAATGAATCATCATCTTGATATAAGCTCAGAACCTGGAAAATTAAATAAGGACCAAGGGTTAATTAGGGACCATCTCAAAATGTTGCTTCAAAACCAACTTCTTTCGGTCAACAAACCAATCCATTGCAAGATTGTTGACTCAGTACTCTCCTCTGATTTTATTTTTGAGACATGAAATTGACTCACCTTGCTTCTGGTTCATCAAGGGAATCAAGATTTTCGCAAAGTGTAGATATGATACTTTCATATTTGTTTGGATATCTTCTAAAAATATCCTAATGTTGAAGAAAAACACAGTGTTGAAAAATAAAATAGAAAAGTGTTTCTCTAGATGTTTTCTCTAGATGTTTCTCTATAAGTACCAGCAGTCGAAATAAGAGCAAATAATCACTGTGGAGGAGAATGTTTTGAGAATTGCTTCAGGCCTTGTAGTCTGAAGCTATGCTCAAGAATCACTCCTTCAAAGTTATTTGTTCTTATTTCTATCACTGTCATAGTGTTCCTCCAAAGATACTACATGCCAGGTCTGATTATAACTGCTAATCATCACCTGCGATGAAGTGTTTTTATGGCAGTTTTCAGCTTCAAAGCTGAAATGTTTGCTAAACTACACTCCTTTATAGTTGTTGTCCAGCAGTTATATTCAGGCTTGCATGCACTTATTTTAATTCCTAAAATTTACAGGCGTCATATGCTTATTTTAACATACAGTGTTTGAAATAAGAACTAATAATCACTGCGGAGGAGCGATGTTTGAGCATTGCTGGAGGCTAAAAAGCATGGAGCAATGCACAAAAATCTCTCTTCCACAGAAATTTGCTCTTATTTCAAAAACTGATACAGGTACATTAGAAAATAAGTTTACTATTCAATGAGGGTATTCACTGACATTTCCGTTATGGTGAATTAATAACTTAAATCGAGAGATATTTACATTTGTCAGCACTCCTCCACAGTGATTATTCGTTCTTATTTCAAACACTGAGTTATTCTCGAATTGAAATGATATATTTAAGTCATAGATCTAATGATTCAAAATGGGCTATGTTTTGAAAGATACTCCTCTCATCATCAGGCAATGAAAAGAAGAAGAAAAGTTCTGACATCTCTGTGACTGTAGCGGAAACATCACTGCATTTTCACACCTGGCTGACTTAAATAATTAACAAACTTATATGGAAACTCAAGCCTCAAAGTAACTGTCAAACCTCACCTAAGAAGGAGTGTCTATACTAATGAGAGTTTATACTAACTACACTCCTCCACAGATGTCTGGCAGTTGTTTTCAGGCATGGAAACTACAACACAATCATGATAGATCATGAAATAAACACACGTTTTCCATAGAGAAGTTTTAGATTTACCTTGAGCACCACAATAGCTTCTTGTACAACATAATTAACTTTATTTTGAATTAAATCTAACAGCGTTGTGACACATTTCTCAGCCGATTGCTAAATCAAAAGAATCATTAAGACGGAAATCTAAAAACATCTGTGTTTGAAATAAGAACAAACAATCATTGTGGAGGAGCGATTTTTGAGCATTGCCTCAAGCTATAAAACCTGAAGCAATGCTCAATCTCACAGTGATTTTTTGCTCTTATTTCAAACACTGATCATATAAGGGATGACAGCTTTAGATATTTTCCTAGAAACACATTAGAAGTTAAAATAAATAACTGCCAGTAATCACTCTGGAGGAGATTGTCCAGCCAATTTGGCTGCAAATATTCTGAAGAATCTCTTCTTCAGAGTGATGATTGGCAGTTATCTCAGCCCCTACATATGTCAATCAGGGTAAGAAGAATCCTGCCAATGATTGACATATATCTGTGTTCCAAATATAAATATGCAAATAATCACTGTGTAGGGGTGATTTTTGAGCAAAGCTTCAGGCTAGGAAGCCTAACGCAATACTCAAAAATCCCTCTTCCACAGTGAATATTTGCTCCTAATTTGAGCACTGTATTATAATCCTGAAGAAGTCGAGTTGAACCCTGCAAGCCTCAAAATAACTGTGGAGGAGTGTTTTTTGAGTATAGTTTCAGCCTTGAAACCAAAAACTGCATTAAAAAAAACCCCTCCACAGGTGATGCTTGACAGTTATTTTGAGACTTTCCTCAACATTACTAACCTCCACTTTGATAGCACATCTACCAATTGCACGGACAGATTTACGTACAAAATCAACATCTACTTCTGTTGCATACCTGGCAAAAACAGAATAACATGAAAGTAAAGTTTGAAAAAAAAAATCACCTAAAATTATTATATTTGAGCAGTCCGTGGCAGAGAAATTCTCATTTTGAGTTAACGAACGAGGGGAGAAGTGATGACCCATGAGAGTGGTTATATTCATATGTACCTGAAATACAATCCGAAAGCTCAATAAATTTAAATAAACTTGGTGTTGAAAATGAGAGTTGTCATATGAATAAACTCGATGATGAAAAGTAATCCGCCAAACTGACCGAAAGTTAAAGCTAGCCTACAGAAATTATTCACATATGTTATACGTTATATTATGTATACACTATATAATGCTATAGTTTCCTATATTGTCATGATGTATTTAGTTATATGTTTATAAAATAGAGAACATGCTATAAACATACGCTATATGTATATAGGCTATGAGTATATAGGCTACATGTATATAGTTTAATGTGTATAAGCTAGATGTACATAAATTATATGTTTTATAGGCTACATGAATATAGAATAATGTATATGATATATGCATAGACTAAGTATACATAGGCTAACAATGTGCATATAGGCTAGATGTATATAAGACATATGTATATAGACTATATGTATATGTATAGTATATAGACTACATGTAATCCAATATACATAGAAACCATGACTTTTAAGATCAAATTAAAACTTTCTACAACAATGCAATAGAAGAATATTTGTATTTGAAACACTTCCTTTCATCATTAAAAAATTTCCTTATCTATTTTCCATTGTTTTTAAAGGTACTAAGTGATTACTAAGTGATTTTATGATTTTAATTCTAATAGGATTAATTTTTGCACAGATGTTTGATTCATGAAAATTAGTCCTCGCTAAGATTTTGTAAACACCCCATCCACAAAAATTAGTCCTCGCAAAAATAGAACTTATATTCTTTAATGTTTTTTCTTTAATATGTGTCCAAATAATTCATGTAAATAATGTTAAAGGAGAACTAAGCCCAAACTTTTTTCCTCATATAAAATGGAGCTAAACTTGTCAAAATAGAAAAATATATATTTTCCCCTTGATTACTGTAGAAGGCAAAAACAGCTTAGAATATTTCTGTACTCTTTATTGTTGAAACTTTTCCCACGACATCATGGACGCTAAACCAAATAAATAAAACGTTGCTCCTATTGACGAGTAAGTGATACGTAGCTCTTGTAAATCCAGTGAGATTGATGAAGATTTATCTTATTGTGGGACTGATGATTCATCTCCCAATCAAAATATTGGAGGCTACTTCGAGCCCTGTACTATAACTGTGAGCCAGCAGAACTGAGAAAAATGTTTCCAAATGGACTATCCAAAGTCGACTAAGGCAAAGGAAGATGGAAATAAAATGTTGCTCCTATTGACGAGGAAGTGGTACGTACTGTAGCTCTTGTAAATCCAGTGAGATTGATGAAGATTTATCTCATTGTGGGACTGATGATTCATCTCCCAATCAAAATATTGGAGGCTAAAAAATAGTATGGGCCAGCAGAACTGAGAAAAATGTTTCCAAATGGACTATCAAAAGTCGACTAAGGCAAATGAAGATGGAAATTTAGAAAGTTGTTGTTTGAAAAATTCCCATTAGTGCCCCTGTGAAAATTGTGTTATAGGACTTACCTTTACAACGTTGCGTTTGTATACATATAATTATTACCGGTGTTATTATACGATGCATTGTTCCATCAAAGACAAACTCTAATACATTAGCTAACTTTGAACGAAATGCCATCCAACAAACTTTCCTTTTTCGTTCGTTTAATCGTTACATCTTTTCATAGCTTGCAGAAAATATTTCAACGAAGTCTTTACAGACAATCATAGAGTAACATCATAATTATTTGTAAACCAAACCAATTTCGAAGAAACAGAAGAGAAACCTCCTTTTTTTAGTGTTTAAAATTCTATTTTGTTTATGTTGAATTAAATTATTCTTTCTGTGTTATCAGTGGAAATTGTGAGAAAAAAAATTTTGGGCTTAGTTTTCCTTTCACTCATTCACGAAAATAAGTACTCGCAAAGCTCATTCGCAAAAATAAGTCCTCATAAAATGCAAAAAAATTAACTCGCAAAAATAAGTCTTTGCAAAGATTAATCCACTTTCAAATATTGAAGAAAATGAATCCACTTTCAAATATTGAAGAAATATTGACTTCATGCAATCAAAATGATTTAGCGCTGCAAAAAACAGAGACAAATTGGTGGAACAATAATTTTTAATTTTTTTCAGTTATTTATTTTATTTTAACCCTATTTTATTACTTTTTTTGGGGGGGAATGCCCTATCCTGCAGATTGTTATAACTTTTTTTGTAAAAATGATCAAAATTTCACCATTCTGCCACTATATCTATTAAAATTTTTAACCAATGCAGAAAAAACAAACATTGAAAATAGTTGTATTTTTGGGTGTTAATATGCATGTAACATGTTATTATGATTGTTTTCAACATTTACACTACGAACACATGAAAATACGATTTTCTATTGTTTTCAAGGAATTATATTGTTCTCAAGACAATAGACTTGATGAGGACATTATCTGTGCCAATTTTCATTAAGAAATTCAAAGTAGTTTAGAAGTTAAGGGGGTAGATTTTTGGTCATAATAAAAATAAATTCTATAAGTTTCCACTTCGCCCCTGATTATTTGGGTATGCACTTGAATATAGTCAAATCCTCATAGCAATTAAATTTTCTCCACTTGCCGATACCAAATTTCTGGATGGTACCATGCCTATACAGATCGAAAACACAATTTGGACCCCTTTTGACAGAAACTCGTATCTGAGAGGATGAAATTGAAAATGTTTTGGTGCGTCCTTACAAAATATTGCTAGCACCAAATGTCAAAATGGTAGAACATCATGAACTTGATTTAATAAGAAAAGAGGGATGAATGCATCACTGCAAAGTGATATTAATAACCCACCCAAACTTCTTTTAGTGGCCTAAAAAAAGTTTGAGTTCCAGAGTGAAGGGTGATAAATGTTGGTTAGAAATCATTTGGCCCTGGACCAGTAAGACTGATATCAATGTTTCAATAAGCTCTGGTCACAGATTTATCTCTAGTTCAAAATACAAGTTATTAAGGAGTGGTTTGTCTGTATTTATAAAGTAAGTAGAATGTATCACTTACTCTTTTAATTCAGCAAGAACTTGTGCAATATTTTGTTGCGAGACAAGACGTATCATGATATCCAATTTCTCTAGTTTTACATAAATTGGATCGTTATACTTCACGAAGAAAGCTTTTATTTCATTCTTCAAGATGTTAGGTCTAAAAAGGATGGATTAAACAGTATCATGATATGCTAGTCGGTCAAAACAAATTATTTGGAACTAAAAACAGGAACAAGGATAGAGTTATAAAATAAATTATAGTATTTTTCTGATATAGAAAAGAAAATATTAAGTTTATACTCATCTTTACCTGCACTTAGACGTCCAGTTTTATACTTCAGACAAACGACCACTGCAGATAGTACTGTTTATATTGCACAAACTCCATGTAGTTAAGGACGTTTTTGAAGGTCTTTTTCATGGAAACTTGTATATGAATTTAAGTACTTAGAGTGTATAAATATACTACTTATACGGACTGAAAATAGTGTAATTAATCAAATGAAACAAACATTTTCTCAAAAATATGAAGTCATTTGTGATATATTACGTCAGTTTTAGCTCAAAAATACGGTTTTTGGAATTTCGCTCAATAGTGACACATCCTTTAACTTAAGGATATATTTGTTTTAGAAGCACTTTTGCACGATTTACATGATTGCAAAGTGGGATCAGTCAAAAATTCCCTTTAAAAATCAACAATTTTTAGCAAATTTTAGTGACAGCCTAAAATGACTATTATGTGAAAATTTAAGTATTACCTAATGTTAAGGATGTGTCCCCATTGAGCGAAAATCCAAAAACTATATTTTTGAGCAATAACTGGGCTAATTCCAAAATTGACGTCAAATTTTCGGGAAAATTTTATTTTTAATTTGGTAAATTATTGTATTTTCAGCTCATACAAGTGTCTAGTTATTGTACTGTGAGTACTGAAATTCGCATATTAGATTTAATATTTTCCTCATAAAAAAACCTTCAGAACTATCCTTAACTACATGGAGAAAGGTTATGAAACCTATTGCAAAATAGCATGTTTAATGTATGCTTCTTGCTAAATTTAATAACAATTAACAAAGATTTTAAAGAAATACATAGATTTTTTCAAACAAATTTTATTTCGTCACAATATTCCAACTCTTCAGTAGAATTTCACTCTGTTAATAATACATTATGTGTTGCAAGGTTCAAAATAACTGTCAGACATCATATGGAGGAGTATTTTTGAGTATAATTTTCAGCTGTGAACTGTATTATACAAATCCCTTCAAAGGTATTTTGAGCTTTGTGATGAACAATGGTTTGCTTAAAGCAGTGTTCTAAATAAGTGCAAAATATCACTGTCAAGGAGGGATTTTTGAGCATTGCTACTCAAAAATCTTTCATTTACAGTGATCATTTCCTCTTATGTTGAATACTGTAAAGATTAACAAACCTTTTCTGCACAATTAAGTTGATGTTTCTTAATGCAACATATTGAACTTCTGGTTCAGCTGACAACAAAGTAACTAATGAAATAAACCAAATAAATAACACTTCCGGGGCATCATCCAAAAGAGGATCCAGAATTCGGACCCTGCCCTTCTCAGATTTAAGGAAAATGTGCCCTTTTTCAATAAAAACGTTTGAATTGCATGTACATTCTTCAGATGAACACCTACCAACTGCATATATGTAGTAAAGAATATGATCAATTTTGAATCACTGTGGTTTCATTCTTCAGATCAACACCTACCAACTGCATATATGTTGAGATTATTCATAATATTGGTCAGTGTTCGAAATAAGAGCAAATAATCACTGTGGAGGAGTGATTTTGAACATTGCTTCAGGCTAGAAATCTCTCCTCCACAGTGATTACACTCTTACTCCGAGCACTGTTAGTCCAATAGTCTTCTATAGATTTCCACTTTAAAAAAAACCCTCATTCACAGTGGACAATTGTACTTATTTCGAACACTGTGTTACAAGTTTTAGGAATCAAAATTCCTTCAAGGGGGGAGAGTGCTGAATCAACGATCTTGCAATCGATTGGTTTCTTCGTCCAGAAGAAACCAATCATTTTCAAGCTTGTTGACTTACTCTTCATCGTAGATTAATTTTCTCAAATTTATAGATTTTGACTTCTTTAAAAGCTGCTAAAATATCTGCTTTATGAAACAAATTTTGGAGATGGCTCCTTACCAAGAGGAGGTGAAAGTTTCTTGATCAGATTTTGAACAAAAACATTTCCTGCTGTCATCATTTCCATGAGCTTCATTAGGACCTGCAATGAATTGAAAAGAATTGTTGTGAAAATGAGAGGCAGAGAGTGGGCCAACAAAAACTTTCAATTCAGTGGTTGAAATTAGAGTTTTGAGCATAGCTCCAGTCTACAAAGCCTGAAGCTATGCTCCAAGATTCCTCCTTCACTTTGATTATTTAGACTTTTTTCGAACACTTAGGAAAACTTCATTAGGAAACCACCAGAATATAACTGTCAGACATCACCTGTGTTGGAGTGTTTTTTAGTATAATTTTTAGCAGCTAGAAACTATATTGAAAAAACACTCTCCACACGCCTGACAGTTATTTTCAGGTTTGCAAGAGCGTATTCTTCAAATCAGTATTACTTAAAACTGATCCATTAGCAGTATTAGATGAAGACACAACAACATATTTTTACAATATGCTTGTTCTTCAATTATCCTGCCCTATCTGGTTCTATCATTGAG